>BRDA01028633.1:0-63667 GCA_036984385.1 Crenuchus spilurus | reverse complement strand
TATATATATATATATACATATCTGAAGAGCTGTTAAATTGGCCTACAATATATTTGAAAATATTTATGTGGACAAATTTGATGAAATTCTTAAATGAAGCTCTACTTTTTGCATATATGGTATTTCAAACAGGCCAGTCATTGTGTTTTTAGAAGCACAATAGACTGAGCAACACCAAACCATGTCTGTTTAAGTTGTTGGAGGTGATCTTTTATAGATGCCAGCTTTTAATTATCCATATTCTTCTCTCCAATAGTGTATTCCTTCTTCAGTTTCATTAGATTTTCATAGACTATCAGTGATGTCATTATCATAATATATTTTTCTGATGTAATCAGCCTGTCCAGCCTTCAACCAGCCCTTCATCTTGACAACCGCACACCCATCTGAAGTCATAATGGCTTTAGGGGGACGTGGACAAGGTTTAAATTCATTCTTTTCATCCTCTAATCTTCTGCTCAAGGTCACTGAGAGGATGAGTTTCTGTGTCCAGTCCACAGAGAGCAAAGCATTGATCCACGGCGGAAGTGACCAGGCCAGACGGTGCAGCGTGTCAGAGGGACTCTCGCTTTCAACAGCACAGGAACAGGCTCTGCTGGGGATTAAGCCTGTTTTCATACAACATGGCCTCACCATCCACCATGACATCATCCTGGCTTTTTGGTCTGCAATGAGAACAATAGTCACTTCCACTGACCTCTGACTGACCAAGCTGGAGTGTTTGCTGTATGCATTATTGGACAAATCCAACATTCCTAAATGAATAAAAGGATACTCTCTGGGCTTTTAAGGCATATAATATTCACATATTAGCTTCTACAGCTAGCATACTAATGCTGGGTATATTCTATTTGAAACTGTAACTGCTAGGATGCTGAAGAAAATAAAAATGAAGGGAAAATAGCCATATGCAGACAGTATGGTTACAGTCAGTGGTGTAACATTAGCACTGAGGCTTTAAGGCATACAGTATGCACATATTAGCTTCTATAGCTAACATGCTAATGCTGGGTATATGATATTTAAAACATTAATGGCTAGAATGGTGGAAAAAATAAACAGAAAGGGAAAATGGCCAGATGCAGACAGTAAGGTCACACAGTTAGTGGTGTAACGTTAGCATTTGTAGCTAATGGAGGAAACCCCATTAGCCAGCGTGGGGAGTGCAGTTCTGAGAGTGGCCAGCAGATGTCGCTGCGGTCTCCCAGCCATCACTGCAGGAGGAGAGAGCGAGAGAGAGTGAGAGAGAAAGAGAGAGAGAGCGAGAGGCTGCTGCTGCTGTCTCCGTGGCCGTTTTCCACCTCCTTTTCTTCTCCAGCTGTGGATGTTTTACGGATGCTCTCTTTACCTAAAACGCCCCGACAGGGATGGTTGACATCAGCTTTAAGTGTTTGCTGTTTGAATTGTCGCTGTTAATGTAAAAAAGAAGAGGCAGCAGAGAGGAGGAGATCTTTTACACGGTAAGCGCAATGTCATTCCAGTTGACACACTACACACACACACACACACACACACGCACACACACAGTACACAGTACACTACACACTACACACATTGCAATATGAGCCAGAGCCCAGTGAAGACGTCGCCTGGTTGACATAACAGAGATGCTGCTGTGTGTGCATGTGTATTTTCACACATCATGTCGTTTTTTCATTGATCTGCTCTTTGTGAGCAGCGTGGAGAGGTGTGAGTGAGTGAGTGTGTGTGTGTGTGTGTGTGTGTGTGTGTGTGTGTGTGTGTGTGTGTGTGTGTGTGTGTGTGTGTGTGTGTGTGAACTGAAAATGGAATCCATTAGAGGCTGATTCTCCATCCATACAGGCGCTTCTGGGGTGGATGGGGGGTTTGTGCATGAAAAAAGGGAATTACTACCATATTGACCTAAATTTCAATGCTGTATTTATAAGATGACATTAGATGGCGGACTGTGGCCTCCCAGACAGGCTGCGAGACAAGTGTACATCATTACAGCGCCTCTGTTTGTTTCTTTACTCATTATGAAACCTTCTAAAAGGTTCATGATGATTTAGACTTTATTATCCTATTAAAACAGCTATTACAGCTCAGCTGTCTCGCTGGGTAGAGAGAGAGAGATAAAGGGAGGACAGGACTGAAGCAGTAGGCTGGTCTCGGGCTGTAACGATGAGCGCTCCTTCAGATTCGATTCGATTTTTCTGATTTTGTTATGGATTCAAATACCGAATATTGATTAAATAGGTTTCTACTGATGTGCTCTGCCCCCCGTTTGTCTCAGGAAAAAAACATTTTATTTCAAAAGGCAGGAAACGAACTACGTTGTTGTGCTAAACAGTGATTGTATTAAAGTTAGCTTGGGTTATTTTGTTGAATAATCTAAGGAGGGTTGCCAGGTCCCAAAAATTTCTCCAGCTCAATGCCTGACAAAAAGAAGCTGAAACCTGCCAAAAATTTATAGCGTCCAGTCACAGACATTCTTCTTTTAAATCTTACTTTATCATTCATTTTCTTTTGATATTTTCTACTTTTGAAGCATTTTGTATATTATTATTATTATTATTATTATTATTATTACTATTATTATTATTTAAAACATCATAATCTCTAATCTAATCATTTCATTCCAGTCACTCATCTAATATTAAATTTACTTAAGACAGCTCCATCAGATGCTCTTCACCCACAGCTGTTCACTGCATGTTTAGCTGTTCATGGTTTTAATCACCCACTTATTCACTCATTAGACAATTTATTCATTTTCTAGTGTGTTACTATAAAAGCTTTTTGTTGGACGTGATCAATTTTGAAAGTAGCCCAAAAGCCCGACCACATTTTCAAAATAGCCCAGTTTGGTGAAAAAACAAACCTGGCAACTCTTCTAAAACCACTTCTCTAATACAAATCACACAAATGAAGTAGGTAACCAAGTGGACAGATATGTAGGCCATCCAGACATTTCATTCAGTTTGAGTAAAACAGCTGGACGGGGTTTTTACAGTCCTGTATCTTTATAGAAAACACATTTTCTTTATTTAGTGAAAGCATTTGTTTTGCTGATTGCTGTTGGACTGTAAAAAGTGTTTCATATATATTCAATATAACAATAACTGTTTGCAAGACAGCTCTGTTGAGCTGAGCTACAAACTAGTGTTGGTGAGTCAACAGCAAAATAATTGTTTCTTTGCCTCTGAGGCTGTTCTTCAGTTGCAAGAACGTGAAGAATGGACTTGTGTTCAGCGGAAAAATGTTTTTGAGAAGTAAACTTACAAGAGCACCAGCACAGAGAATGCTCGAGTGTTAAGATATGTTATGTACTTTTACTATTGCACGGTTATTTGTATGAATCTCAGAACAGACTGAAATTAGCCTTTTTGTCAAATGAGCTACGACTAAGGAGTCGACTGCTGTTCTCTGTTATTTACATGTGCATTGTAATATCAGTCAGATTACAGTAATATCTTTATATCCCTGCTGCTGTATTGGTTAAATTTAAGTCATGTCAAGAGTCAGAGCTGACTCCAGAAAAGCTGGAATCGTGCCTCATTACTGTAAACAATGCAAAAACCTGCCTTTATGAAACCATTTTTAATTCACAAAAATATAAATATTAACTTTAATGCCACACAAGTACAAATAAAACGTGCTAAATGTGGACTGAATCTGAGTATAAATAATAACTATACGTATGTTTACTTACTTAATTGATCGCTGATGTTGGTTTCCACAAAGGATGGTGGATGAGACCCTTGACAAATATGAAGGGATGTAGTGATGATACAGTTTTTTTTTCAGAACTGCTTTGAATATTCCTGTAATACTATAATCAAACTGATACATTTATTCTTACAAAATGTCTAAATGAGCTGCCACAAATGTGCAAACTATATACGTATACAGTTGTTATGAACATAGTATAATAGCATACATACATACATATATATTAATAACAAGTCTGTATTAGTGGATCTTTCCCGCGTTTCCTCTTTTTTATGCTCGTCTCATCTTAATTTAAAATAGCAGTTTAATGCTCAGTGTTTGTAATCTCTGAATCTTATCCAGTTCTCCGAGCAGATTCAAGCTGATTGTGATGATTTGCTGGTCGGGACTGAGGCGGGCTCGACACATCGTTAACCTCTTTAATAGGTCACGGGGAATTGAGTGAAATTAATGAAGTGATCTTCAGTGATAAATTACAAGTTGACTTGTGTTGGTTGAAATTTATGGTTTGTTTGCGTTATTTGTCTTTAACTCTCAGGGCTTTCTGGGATGTGTGCTTACTGTTGCTCAGGTCTTACCAGTTTTATGATAATAGACAGCTGTCAGGGCCAGGAATCTATAATGCAGATGGGTTTATGAGGCATACTTGTTTTAAAGGAATACTTCTGAGGTTAAAAAAGAAAGAAATCTGCCATTTTGGTTGCGTGCAGTTAATTACCAAAGACAGTCATTTCATTGTGTTTGCCTGGACTTTGTAAGAGAACAGAACACTTTCAGTTTACATGATTCAGATGTTTTGGTTGCATCTGAGTAAAATGAGTTACATCAGTTTATTACATTTTTGGCAGAATAACATTTTTGGCAAAAATGACCAAAAAAATAAATAAAGCAGAGCAGATGTGTTGATGTAACATAATTGTAACATCATTTATTTATGTGCAGTCACTTTACACTTGACAAATGTCAAGGTTATTATGTACAGTAATATACATTATTATATATATATGAAGCAGATTGAAACATCTTGGTCCTTTAGGTTTTTGTATTTGGTAGACATAAAGTGATTCCCCTAAGTCTCAGTAAACTGGACTATCAGTTCTGATCAGCATCTTTAGCTCGGTGTTACTCTTAGTCTTCAGAATGGAGTAGCAGAAGGCTGCAGGTGGCTGTTTGGGCAGCGAGCCTCTGCTGGGTGATTGATATGACGGCTCGACTGGCTGCAGCAGCCCCCTGTAGATGGATGATAATGGACGTAAGCTCAGGTGATCAATTCCTCTGGCTGTTGGGGGAAAAACCAAATGTTTCAGAGTGGAGTGCAGTTATCATTAATTATTTAAATGATGCATTTGCACCAAATGGAGTGCATTAGTGTTGATTATAGGCATTCGTTCACCAATAACTTGCAGTTCCTTGGCATTATTATATTTGTACCCATTACTGGTGGTTGTTGTCTTCAGCTCTGGTTGGTCTGTGTGGGTATGAGTTTGTTGGGATTTGTCATTTAACACACAAATTGGACTGTGTGGTCCTGATGCATTTCCAAAAATGAGAAAATTGTAGAAATGTGAGATGTAAAGTGACATATTTTCTTAGAGATCTGTTTCTTTAACCATAAAGTTGCCGGTTTGATCCCCGAGTATATCATGATTTGATGTAGTCCTGCAAATTGCATCTTTATTCTTTTCATTGTAATCCAAAAAAGCCTGGATTTGTAACTGGAATTTAAATGTTTTTCATTTTTATGAGATATATGTTTTGCTTATATGTGTTTTCTGCTCTGAACCATTTTCTTTGTGTACTTGTTTATTTATTTATTCATAATAAAGTAAGATTTTCAGTGCTAGTAAGCTTTTTTCAGCTGTATTCCCTGACGGCCGTAAAGCTTAAAGCTAGCTGAAGTTGACAGTAAAAGCAGTGGCTAATGATACAGTGATGTATTAGCTGGACACTGATTACTCTTCTCTTGTCTGTAGAGCTGCAGTGATTTGTCAATAAAGTCAATTAAGGGTCAACAACATTGTTTAATTAAAAAATAAAATGTGTTGTCAAAAATAACAGCACTCTGTAAAGCTCTTTATGGTTCATATGATCTGTGTGGTCATTCTGGCAGATTGTAGTACACTACAGGAAGTGTAGGGGGCGATATGGCATCCATAGTTTTTTTGCACCATCAAAGAAGAGCTTGTTATTTGTACAGACAGAGCTTTAAATGATAGCAGTACTGTGGCAAGAGTGAAGTGAGACCAGTTAAAGAAGGTGTAGTGGTCTGATTAGGTAATTAATCAGATAATATTTGACTGAGCCATCAGTTATAGATATAATCATTACTTGCAGCCTTAATGTGTCTTTTGGATCTACCCCAGTTGTAGTATTGCACTGGTGGTGGCAGCTCATACAAGTTGTTTCAACAAATGAATCATATTTCAGACCATACAGAAAATATACAATTGAAATTTTGTAAAACATCATTTTTGACAATTTTTTGGCCTGTTTTTTCCACTCAAAATAGAGCTAATAGCTTTTGGCAGGACAACACACCTTTTTGTAGTACCTTTTTAGCTTTAGCTTTTTTTTCTATTTAGATTAGATTAGATTAAACTTTGCCAATGAGATTGCACACAATGGAATTTGACCTCCGTAAACCCATAGTTAGGACAGTGCACACACTAGAGAATACTCCAGGTTGTGAGAACATGTGCCTGAAACAGCTATATCCATGTGCAACCAGGGATCAGTTTGGCATTGGGTGCCTTGCTCAAGGGTACTTCAGTCATGTCCTGCCCGGGGATTGAACCAGTGACTTTCCAATCACAAGACCAAATCCCTCACCAGCAGGTCACGGCTGCCCCCAAACACTACACTAAATAGAAGTATGTATTAAGTAATAGTAATCACTGTAATAGTCACTGAAATATAGTGTAAAAGAAAATAAATACAAGCATTTTTAGATGTTTCTCTGTAGATTTTGTTACATGCCAGTTGGACATCAGCCAAACCTAATGCCAGGTTCCTGCCCATACACAAACCAAATGATATGTTCAAAATTCTTTATGATATACAGTATTCCATTATATTTCAAACTGTATTGATAAATTTTTAACAATACGTTTCAGTTTAATAGGGCAGAAGAGGCAAGCTGGAGACATGTCTGCAGTTTCAGACAATGCTGATTTGTTGAGAGACATGTCTGTGCCTCATACTGGGAATTAGCTCAGACTAAATTAGAAGAAAAACAAGTGCAAAACTGTTTGCAGTATCATCACAGGTTGATGACACAGGAAGAAGTCTCAGAAGAAAAAAGAGGCCTGATTGAAGACTGAAATGCAATCAGCTGGTGTGGACTTCAAACTCCTCTGCTCATTATGGTCCTCTGGAGAAGCTGGCGATGACCATGATGGCTGTCATTGTTGTCAACACAGCTGATTCCACCACCAGCAGATTGTCAATAATGGCTGGCATGGAGGTAATGACACTGCAGTTTCTTGGAATTTGTGAAAATGTTCCCAGTATTTGGTGCCAACTGGGCCTTGAAATGTGGTGATTAGTTTCAAAAGCTTTATAGTATTCTTCCTTTGTGTCCTTCTAAGGCTGGAGTTCAAAGTAAGTCTAACTGAAAATGTATTTTATATAAATGAAAGGACAGTGGTGGGAGCTTATTCTGCATTACTGCTTAGAATTCAATGTAATGGCAGTTTGGCCAAGCTTCAGACAATGAGAATTAAAGGCGAGCAAATGGAATTCAGCCACCACCCTCTTGTTTGCTAAACTGCCAGGAGTGTCCTCTTGGATGTCTTCCCTCTGCTGGCTAACAGTCATTTCACTGCACTGTCTCATGCCCAGATCAAGTGCCTATGTGAGCTCTCTTTACTTACACTCGATTGAACAATGTACCATGGAAAGGTGCTGTTATATTAGGGTTTATAATGTGGACTAAATACTAGTTTACAAATTGAGTACTACTTAGGTTGATTATAAATACAGTACCTTAAATCATTAAAACTAGACATGCAGGGAGACACTTTTTTTGTCTCTCAGCATTGATTTCAACGTAAACTCGGTATCATTTGACACAGTGTACCAATTCCATATGATTGCTCTGTTTAAACTTGACTAAGACTTGTAGATCTCACTGTAGGATGTTCTGAACTATTAAATGCCGTTATGTTTCATAAAAAATTTTAATTTTATTAATTTTATTTATATTTTTATTTATTCGTTTATCATGTCATTTTTCATATTGTAAATGAACCCACTATCACATTCCCAGCATTTCATACAAGTTTCAGTAAAAATAACAATATTTTCTCAAAAATTAAAGGAGATACAAAATCAGACGCCTTTTTATGTAACAATTAAACAAAGTGCAACATTCGAAAGTAAGAAGCAACTGACTATTTATTTAGTGCTGTCATTCATAAGTCAAGCATAAATAGGCTGTGACTCATGTGACACCTGATTTATTTATGTCATAACATTGCATCCAAAAAAGAGAAAATAAAATATTTAATTTAGGTGCCAATTTTGGCTGATTCCAGTCATGCATATCTAACTGCTCTGCAATGCTTAGTCATTCAGACCAAGCACAAGTTTTTTGCATTTTTAGCATATTTTAGTATTTTAAACATCATTTGATGATTTCATCGAACCTGATTCGACTGCCAATGTCACACTTGAATCTTCACAAAATGTGGTTACAGAACAAAAATTATTCCATTTCTGAACGTCTGATTTTACAAAGAATCAACACATCATGATATTTAACCTATTTCTCTATAAATATCTCTATTAATGATACTCCAAGTGAATATTTGTGTATTTATAATCAATCCTCTTGACAATGCAGGACTTGCAGGAATGAATCAGTCTATCATGGATTTTTAGACTTGAATTTAATATTTCTGTGAGCTTCTATAAACAAATGAAACTGTTTTTTTATGTATGTTGTAGCAGCATCTTTGTTTTGAAGCTCTGAAAAGTCTACCTCGTGCATGCTATAAAGAAAAAGTTCTAGGCAGTTGTGAGCATCATGAGGAGCTCAGAAGTTTACTTATTTTTTTTGCAGATGGAACTATGTAGGGATATTGTGCTTGGACAACTGGATGCTTCATATATCTGTTTGTTTGGCGCTTTACAGCTGCTGAATGTAATTTGCATATTTTAAAATATTCTGCTTTTGCTGTGTATGAACAAGAAACTGATTATATGATCAGTCAATGATTGGGGGCATTCCCTGTTTAAGGTATTTACACCATATTATGGTCAAATAGCCTTACCAGCCAGGGTTCCTTGTTTATCATGTATGGAGAAAATGGAGATGCCTAATATACCCCTAACATACTCAGTAGAGACTGTCAGTTAATGTAAGATTTATTTTATTATAGTGCAGTCACTGAGCCATACTAATGAATGTGGAACAGTCACACCTGACTAATATTCCATCTGTTTAGTAAGGCTATTACTGGTCCTGACATCATTTCATAAATACAGCACATCTAATTAAAGCCATAAGCACACAACATAACATGCTAATCTAATGAAGCTAAACAGGTCTGGGTCTGGTTAGTACCTGGATGGGAGACTAAGGGAAGGTGCTATTAACCTAGTGCAGTGATGGGGACACTACTGTACTGTATCAATAAAACATATACATATAAAGTGTGTCTTTCAAAAAAGATGTAAAACTGAGATCCTTACTCTGAAGTCATAAAAAGTAAAAGAGGAGTGTTACACTGATGCTAAATTTCTTATTCCTAATCATCTCCATCTTCAAATCAGGCTCAGCTCTCAGTCTAAAAGCTAATGTGTGGTGAGAGTTCTGGTGTGGACTGGCTGCTGTTGCATCATCCAGGTGCACATTGGTGGTGGATGAGGTGACTCTCTAATGCCTGTCCTAAATGTCAAAACGCTTTGAGTGTCTAAAAATGCTATAGAAATGTCATCATCTATCATCAAACACAGGCAGCAACACTTTTTACTGAACTGCCAGGAGTGTCCTCTTGGATACCGTCCCTTCGCTGGCTAACAGTCATTTCATTGCACTGTCTCATGCCCAGATCAAGTGTCTATAGTGGGTTTTTCATCCACCAAATGATTTTTTGAAAATGTGCAGCGAAGAGCCTGAATGGAAAAATGGCCAAAATAAAAAAGCCCAAATATCTCAAAAAGACTTAGGATGAGGTGGGCAAGTTATATTGATCAAGCTAAAATGTGAAAAAGGCTGATGGAAAAGGTTTTATTGAATGAACAATGGGGTGTGAATCTGTAAGTCCAGTAATATAATGTGCAATTTTATTAGTTTCATTCTTATAGTGTAAACACAGTAGATGCTTATTGTTATGCTTACACCAAATGCTTTGCCCACTGCATTTACATTACATATTACATTTACAGCATTTGGCAGACACTCTTATCCAGAGCGACGTACGACAGTGCTTTGTCTCCATTAAGAGAATCATCTCAGCTAGTACAGACAGGTTAAGGTCCAAACCAGGTATGCGCCAATCCGATATTAGGATCGGATATCGGCTTCAATATTAACAAAATTAGCTGGATCAGGTATTGGATAATTTGGCCAATAAATTTGTTTTAATTTGTTTGCCATACAGGCCACCTGCTGCTGATGTACAGCATAGAACCAAGCAGGAACAACAACATGGAGAGTCACAGTCCACAGCATGGAGGGATTTCACATTAAAAGTAATGTGGACACAGATCAGAACAGTTAAAGGATGTCAAAGTAATGAGCTTCACCACAGATATCTGGAGCTCAGACGTGTGTTACAGATCTCACAGCAACATTAAAACAATAATAACACTGCTGTCAATGTTAACATGCTGTCAATAAACACTACAGCAGTGTGGAAGAGTAGCCTCTATACACTCTCACCATCTTACTGGACCTGAGATATAAACATATCTACAACTCTAAATGTATTAAATTATATTTTAAAAGACTTCAGCAGGATTATGTCTGAACAACTCACTACTGAGAGCTTTAACAACATGACCAAGGACGAGTGAGGGATGTCAGCTTTTATTTTACAAATATCAAAATAATTGAGCACATTTCAAATGCATAAAATATTTGGTGTCTGATATGTGATTCCTTATTTGTTGAACGCTTCATTTTAATGATCTTTTTGTCATTTTGTAGCTTGATGTAGTACAGAGGGTGGTTATTAGCAGGCTAGCTTGTTAGCATTCATGTTGTTAACTTTGCTAACAATGCTAAAAGCCAGAATGCCAAAATTCATCTGATCTGTCAGACACAGACATATTTCTAATCTTTGACACCTTATTAAATGAAAATATACCTCTGTTCTTTGCACTAGTGTAGAAAGTGAGAGACTGTTAAGCACAGTTTCCAACACAGTGGATGATGTGGAAAACAAAGACTTACAGTAGAGAGAGCAGAAATGTTTGTTTTTAATGAGTAAGAACATGTCACTGCTGCTTAAAAAATTACATGGTTTATTAATTAAAAATTGGTATCAGATCAGTATTGGGTATTGATTGATATGCAAAGTACATGTGTCATATCGGTATTAGAACCGGAAAAAGCTGGATCGGTGCATCCCTAATCCAAAGCAGTGTTGCCAGATCTCGCGATAGAAACAAGCAACCAGCTCTATGAAAAAAAGCCCAAAATAAGCCCAACTCGCAATCCACCACATTCTGTAAAACCGAGGCAGTTAACAGTATAAAGGTAAACATTTATTATAACATTATACATAATAAACACCAAAACTATGTTAAACACTTTTAATGTAAAAATTCTGAATAACAAATTATTTAATAAATTATTTGAACAACTTAAATTCTTTGAATAACTTAAAATCTTTTAAGCTGTACTCAAAAGAAAAGTGCATTTGCATCTTCCGTCTGAGGTCGGAGCCATTCTTTCAGTGTGCTCTTTTTCCCACTCTTTATTATATTTTTTCCATATTTTCCCCACTTACTCGAGCTCACTCTTATGCTGCACATGGCTACCTGCTGTGTGTGTGACTGGTCAACTTTGGTGGGAGCGATAAACAACAACAAACTACTTACCGCTCGTCTATTGCTTTAATGTGGGGAGCTGGGAGATAATCAAAAAGTTTCACTCGGAAAGGAAATCAAGCCCAAATAAGCAACTTCACGTACAAAAACAAGCCCAAAAAACCTGCAACTCACGACTCACAAGATTTGCAAGCGACTTTAGAAAAACACAAGCCCAAAGTCGCTTTTAATAAGTGGACTTGGCAACAATGGTTCTAACTATTCTTCAGTTCAGACACTGTTAGAACGAAACCATTACCTAGAAAGAAAATACACAATTATATACAACATAAGAGCATAACAATGTATTACAATAAGAGATGTAAACTAGTGCTCGCTTAAGTGTTCAAGAAGGAGATGGTCTTCAGTCTGCGTTTAAAGCTCACTACCCTGTACTCCACACAAGTGGTCATCTTATATAAAGCAACAGTGATTCTCTTTTTAGTAACCATGGTCATGCTGTCTGAACTTTGAAAAAGCTTGGTTGTGGTATCTACACACGTCGAGATCTTGTGTTATTGTAGTCTGTTTGTTAAAATATGCAGGGGAAAAGCGCAGAGATGGATAAACTAAAGAAATGAGTTTACAGTCTTAAAAAGTTTTAAAAAATGAGTGTAAAGATAATTAAAGACTTAAGCTAAGAGTTGAATCCATTTGGCTTGTTTTGATGCTGAACCTTCATGAATTGCAGATACCTCATCTAAAGTTTTTTCACATAACTGTAGTGAATGGAAACAACTTAATTACCTTTTTTCTGTCAAAATGTCATAAATGCGCATAACATTTATGAAATATTTGGATGTAAACCTGGCCTACGTGAGCTCTCTTTGCTTACACTTGATTGACCAGTGCGTCAGGGAAAGGTGCTGTTTTATTTGGGTTGTATGATGAAGTCATACATTGAGGGGATGTTGTAACTGATCAGGGCACTCACAGAAAACTGATGTTGCAGCATCATTGTTGCAGAGCTGAAGTATTGTGATAATAATGATACACAATCTATTACCCAGCCCTGAGACACAGGTCTACTGTTCCTGTGCAGACTGAGATCTGCTTTGTTGAACACATTCCTCGTGTTGTAGAGAAGGCAAAACTGCAGAGCAGAAATGCATCCGTACCAGTGAGCATTTGCACTTGTGAAGGAAACCACTGACACATAAAATGTGAAATATGAGAGACAGCAGTGCTCTTGCCATCTATTTATAGATTCATAACCCAACTGACTTCTCCACAGTGGTTTCGTGTTTTTACTTTTTTTCTGCTAAAATTGCCAATCCCTGTTCTGTCCAGAGTAAGAACTTGAATTTAAAGAAACATTGCTTCATATTGTCCAAGCGGAGGGATTCTTTAAACGATAACAGAAGAAAGTGGATGAGTGAGGGGCTGGATTCTGAAATGAAATTCACTGGGTAGATATGAGTCACCCATTTACGTGTTTCCCAGGGATGATCAAATTCATCCTGTGTGAGAGACAGAGAGAGAAAACGCTTTAGGCCGTGTTCACTGCTAACACTGAGACATGTAGATCATCGCACAGGTGAACAGGACTTTTAATATCCAACAGTCCATAAATCTGCTGTCTTACAGTTCAAAGGATTATATATATATAAGACATGCTCCAGAGAAATGACTGATTTTTCGGGTCTGTTTAAAGTAGCCCAGAAGGATTTGCATCAGACAGAAGTGGAAGATCTACCACGTGAAATACTGACAAATGAGATTAATGTAAAAATGAATCACTTACAAGCATGTTCTTTAATCTCAGTTCCCTGACCTCTTAGATAGCCTTCTCTCAGACTCTCTGTGACTCTTCATTGCAGAAATGCATTGAAGTAGAGCTTTCACTCCATTTAATTAGTACTCAGGTAATCTACCAGATATCTTGAAGTACAGCCAAAGAACAAACATGGACTAAAATAAAAATTATGGGCATCAGAGGTTCAGTTCTTAAGTGATCATGACAGTCCTACATTGCAGTCCCATAAAAACTCCTAAAGCATAAAAAATAGAAATGTTTTTGTTGATTTCTGCTCTTTAAACAGAGCTGTTGGTGGTCAGATTGGCAGCTGTGCTAGGCTGATAACCGTGGCAGTCTGCATCTCAGGGCATGTGGACTTTACTTCGTCCTCATCATATCTCTAGGTTCAGCTTCATCCCTGCTGCTGTGCTATTCTTTCACCAACAGGGGGCTTCTTTGGCAGCACTCTTCCACCAATTACCATAGTGCCCTCCATGCCAGCTAATTTGTTATCTCCTACAAACACAAAAGAGCTTTAAAGAAATCAATGTGGGTGGGTGGGCTGACACGGTGCTTCAACATTTTTTTCCTTTTCTATCTGGGGAAGAATCTCAGAGAATCTCAACAGAGGCAACAGGTCAGATGAGCGAGATTTAGGTTTATTAGCTAAATGTTATCGGATTGCCATTAGACTCAATTGGCTTTGCCCGCAGGGCTTGGAACGGTCTCATGGAAACCACGGCCCGTCTCTGACACTGAGCTCTCTGGGTTTTTAGAACTAAAGGCCATGAAGATGCAGTATTTGATGGTCGTGCCAGGTACCAGTGCTCTGCGTACTGCAGATAACAGCAGGGAACAGAGCTCTCAACCACGCAGTGTCTCAAGAAGGGAATGAGGTCATTAATCCCATGCTAGCGAGGGCAGTGGTCTTGCTGAGCCAAACGCTGTCGCCCAGTGTGGCACAGGCATTGCAGCGATGTCATCATAGCTCGGCTCAGAGATCATAAGCCTGTGACTGGAATCCCATGGCAGATTCCTGCAGCAGTCTTAAACAGAGCCTAAGCCTGCAAGACTCTGGCGTAGAGCTTCAGTGTAGGAATTAAGAATGTAGAAAAAAAACACAAGTGCAAAAACAGTTTCTTGAAGTAGAGCTATCGATTTCAATTGAAAAACTGTTAGACAGTGTTTGAGCTTTGGTGCCTCGCTATGCTGCAGTCATTTAGGCTGGTGGGACTCATTTACAGCAATCAGAGGTAATCCTGCTTTCTCCGTAACATCAAGGCCCACAACACCACATGGCTTTAGAAAGGATTGTGCTCCAGTTACACGTTTACAGCTACCAAATATCCGCACATCATAAATAAAGTATTAGTGGGCTACAAATATTTCAGGAGGAAACTTTTTGAAAACATTGCTTAATGTTGCAGTTTACTAGATATGAACACTTTAATCCCCAGAGTATCCACTATCACTTTCTTAAAGGATTAATGCAACTGCTTACTACGATACACTGATGAGTTGATATTCTCACTAGGTTTGGGCAAGTATATGACTGGCCATTGTTGACGTCTGACCGACATCAATGTTGAGCTAGCATCTTGAAACAACACCTACAGTGGGTGTGTCATTCTTGATATGTTCAAGCTTGTCTGTTGCTGTGACAGTTCTACTTTCACTTTTATTAACGTGTATAGGCAGTTAAACACTGAGATGTTTGTTTCATAGCTGAATTTTCTTTGTTATATTTATTTGAAGAGTGCTTTTCAGTGAAGAAGTAACACTGCATTCACAGCACGAATGCTATCAGGCTAGCTCATTAATCAACAGCTCGTTTTTTATGTTACTCTATAAAAAGTTTTAAAAAATTACAATCTTGTAAACTAGTAGCAGTGAGATACATATTCTATAGGTAATTATGTCAGCTGACTAAATGAAAATATTAGTCAGCTGTCAATAATAATTAATCAATAAATGGCATTGATAGATTATGTAATGTAAGTCACTTATAGGGTACTTCACACTGTTTTGAAATAACAGTTAAAACTATTGATACAGTAGCAGTACTCAGGTAGTTTGGGCTTATTCATTTTATTTATACAATTATTTATATATATTTAAGTTGTCTATCAAAATATAGGATTTTACACAATACATTATTATGTGACAGTAATGTCAGTGATGAAATGATAATGTCATTTTGTGTCAGGTTTCAAAAAACAGTATCAGCAAAGGAGTAACAGTAGCTGCCCTACTGAAATTCAAAATATATCAAAATTTTTAAAAAAATCAGGATGGCAGAATTTTGCTCAAAACATTATTACTAGTTTAGTCTTTGTATTCTGGCACATTTTGTTGCACTTATATGAGGTAAATAACCTGAGTTGTTTATTGCTTACGATATATAGGATATTATAGAATTAATGATTATTTTAAATAAGCTACTGAATTTTAAATGCTAGTTTGGTCAATTAAAAGAGCACATGTTATATATATACTGGAACCATGGCTAATAGAATGTACTGGAGATGTGTTAGTGTGTTTTAAGGTATGGAAAGACTAAAGACGCTGGAATTAGAATCATAAAAATTCATGCTACTGTAGAAGGTATGCATGTAATGTTACTGTTGGCGAGAGTCACTGCAGTTACACCCACTGAGTGGCTAAGAGACTGGCAGTGTTAGTGTTTAGTTTGATTTCTAAAACCAAAATAGGAAATAGCTTTTGTGTGGTCGACTGCACAAATAAATTTTATAAGAATTCAAAGCTGTTTTTATACAGACTGTCAAAAACTGAAAAGAAGCAAATGGAACATTGCAATTCACTGGAATTACCATTCCTGTCTTCTCTGCAGACATCCAAGGTTTCAATGGAGGCTCCTACATTCAGTGACTCTGTTGTACCTGAACAAATATAGCTTTACTGTTATTGAGTGGTGGTGTTTGCTATGAACAGACAACTTTTTACAAACAAAAGGCATAATAATATACAGGGTGTCCTGTTTGCTCTTTATCCAAGCAATCGTGAATAATTTTAATACTAATGAAGATGTAGTGATGAAATTTGGATTAAATATACCCCATATATTTACAGTGAAGGCAGATGTGTGTTAATTTCTGATTACTAAAATCTGCGGCTGTCGGAGTAGAGGCCTCTCCAGCCAACTCCATCAGTTACCAGCCACTGCAGTGAGGCATTAAAGCCCTCAGTTATATTTGTCAGACACGGCAGGGGATATTGGCTATTTCACTCTGAGAATCAGTGCATAATTATCAGTGCACAACACAGGAGGAGTGTTTATGGTGTGAAGATACTGGATAACAAAACTCAATTCACAAGACACAACAGGAATTTCTGAAATAGATGGGAAATCTATTGGTGGATAACCTTAATAGGTATTTCCTTTCCAATGGACCTTTGGGTTCAAGTGTGCTTGGACACTGGCACTAGACATTGTCAGCACATGTTGTATCATCAGTCTTTTTCACACAGACTCAGGTTCACTGAATCAAAATGTAGACACCATATCTTCATTAGAATTGATGTTATTCACATTCCTTTGGGTAAAGAAGAAAATGGGACACCCTGTACAAAAATTTGTACCAACCTGTCCACATACAACTAGAATATCCACTGGTGCCACTGTCACCTTAATTTCACCAGACGAATACTGGCTTCAAGGGCTCAAGATTGTTATTTGGTTAGTGTATATCTCTGACATTGAAGTCAAGTACATATACATTTCAGGAACACCAATTTCTTACCACATCAATGTCTATGCACCTCTGGTTCTTTGGTAATTTGCATGGATCACTGCCACGTCCTACTGCCTCCAATTTAAGCAAATAATCTCTTGATTCATTCCCAATTTTGCTTTTTTCCCCTAATAAGCACAGGCAGTGCAGTGCTGCAATAAGCAACCATAGTCTGGCAAGAAAATGACATCAGTGCATACCCTCTATTCTACTATACTGAAGAGGAGTAGCACAGCTCAGTGTCAGTGTTTTTTCTGATGTTGGCTGTTATTATTTGATGACAATAAAGTGGAGAATAGGTGGCCGTTGAGAAAGCTGGCTACACTCACAGTTAATCAGCAGAGACGCTGGAAGAGAAGACCCTAATAAGCAGTGGGGCTCATTTGATCACAGCAAGCCCCCACATAATTACTCTTTATCATCAATGTCATGCTCAGCTGTCCTTTGAGAACGTTATTGGAGGAGCGCTTTAATTGCCTCGGCTTTGTGCTGCTTTCTTAGCGTATCTGTGACATTTAGGCTGGGTGGAACGTCTTTTGGAAATCTTACCTTTCTCCACAATAGCCTTGGTCAGCTGTAATTGGTCTTAAAGTTATGCACAGGAGTGCTGGAAAGAGCATGAACATTTTTGGTTCCATTAATTTCTGGATTCATATTTCATTGCACGCCATGCCTGACGATATATAGTACCTGCCTCTCAGAAGTTAAAAAAAGTGCAGTATAGCTTTACACTGGCGAAATTGATTCTGAAAATCCATGGCCAGGCTTATAAAATGTGCATCATATACTGCCATGCACTGAAGAGGATAAAGCCCACAGGGATTAGATTTGCAGGTGTAAGTTAAGAGGCAGATAGAGCATCATTTGTGGCAATATCAAGCTCACGTCATTTTCAGCTTTGTTTTACGGCTCTGTGCAGGTCGAGCATCCGCCACGGATGTACATAGTGTTCCAGCTTCAGAAGAACAGATTAGATTCCTTTAAGGCCTTATTGAACATTTTAATCCTCCTGTGTGCTCTATTGCTTTTTGATTCCCAATGCAAGCCAATGACTTGAAAAAAGCCTCTCTGTTGAGCTTGCAGAGTAAACGTCTCTCTGGTTAATGTGGCGTGTTGAGAGTGTAGATATAAAAATAGATAAAACTCATAACAAAACAGTAGTTGCAAGTCTAGATTGGCACAAGAATTTAGCAGTGGTTTTATTGGGATTTTGTTCTCTTACTCAGTCCTATTCAGAACCACCAGATAAAATATATATTTCAATAAGGATTACAAATTATCTCACCTAGGCTCCGATAGGTCAACATATGGATTCCAGTGCCACAAATTCAAACAGAAAACTTTTATTAAGCTCATGCAACCCTTCAAAATGTCACAGCTGTGCTCCAGATAAGCTTTTTACTGATCACTGTTTAAAGCAAAGCCCCATCAAGTTTTAAATTCTGTCTTAAATATTGAGTAACTATGGCCTTATCAAAATGCACCGGAAATGTTCCATCATTTGATATTTGACCCATCTGAAATATCACAGTTTTCACAGATTTTATGTTCCGTAGCAGTTGATATATAACACGTGTGTATTAGCACTGCAGGCTTGAACCAAAATGTGTCTTTCTCCAACCCAGTGTGCTTTACAGCAGTCAGCACACACCGTTTGAGAAATTATCCCAGTTCACAATTGATTTGCTGAGAAAAGAATCGTAAGCTGTGGGGGAAGATCCTACGATGTAGCATCACATTTTAATGAGGAACAGCTCACTCAAGCAGGGAACGTAATGCATTAGTTTGGTTTTAGTGTCAAAATGTCATCACTCTTAGTCAACCCCTCATTGAATATTTCACCTATCATGGTTATGCGAAACCAATTGTCAAATAGTGTCTACATATTATTGTCAGAACCTGCAGTGAAGGTACAACCCACTTAAATTGGGAATTTTCACAGCATTTATTTAATAGGAAAGGGCTCATTTAATGGCTGTGACTTTGGTAGGGCCGTAACTAAAACAGATCATAAATCTAGATTTTATATAAGATTCCTACAATTATATCAAACTTATGAAGATTTCCTTGAAATGTAAAGTGCATTACAAATAAAATATATTATTATTATTATTATTATTATTTAGGGATGTCCCGATCACGTTTTTTCTGTTCCCGATCCGATCCGAGTCATTAATTTTAATCAGAGTCTCAAACCGATACTTCTATTTTCTAGATAAGAACTAGATAATACTCTTCACACAGTGCACACATTACATTATAGTTCATAAAATTAATCCAATATTTATATTTAACAACTGCAATGCTGCTCTGACACTATAATTAAACCTGCTCATTACCTGCTGAGCTGAATCAGGTGGGTTTGATCAGGAAGATCACCAAACTTTGCAGGAATTCGGCCCTCCAGGCCTGAAGTTTGACACCCTTGGTTTACGACAAAGATCGGACTTAGGTTTGTGTTCAGAAAAGCCGATACCGATCAGTTTAAAAAATGCCGTGATCGGCCCGATTTCGATCTTTGAGATCAGATTGGCACGTCCCTATTATTATTATTATTAATTATTATTTTTATGAAGTGCTCACCTCTTAGTATTTGACACTACACTGTGAAAACTAACAAACTGTTTATAGTCTTTTTATTCTATATTTTGTGAAACTAGTAATTATTATTGTTCCTCCAGTTATGTCTTAATATTGTACATAAATTAGAGTTGTGCTACAAATTCTATAATGCAATTCACATACAAACACAATAAAAAAGAAAAGATACAACAACAAGAGCAAAAGCACTGGATTTACCAATAACAGCATCAGTCAAAGCATTAATACCTGATAATCTGATAATCTTGTATCAGTGGTGCATGTGAAGGTCTGAGATATATTAGACAGTAAAAGAACACTTGATTCTTGCATGCTGAGTTGGATGCTGGAGAAAAATATGCAAGCATGCAGACCTGGAAAACCCAACAACTGTGTCAGAGCATCTCTGAAAGAGCAAGACTTGTGTGGTGCTTCCCATCAGCAGTGGTCATTACCTGCCAGCAGTGGCTTCCAAATTCCCCAGATCTCAATTTGAGCACCTGTGGGATGTGCTGGAACAGCAAGTCTGATCTGTGACAGCTCCATCTAATACCTTACAGGACTTGAAGTCTTGATGCCAGATATCCTAGCACACCTTCCAATGTTTTGTAGAATCGATGATCGCACACAGAGGACCAACTGGCATATTAACCATATTAGCTATTTGGTTTTAATGTTGTGGTTGATGATCTTTCTTGTTAAGGTAATATATTGTGGAAAGATTTTAAAATCACAAGAGCTGCACATTTAAATGTTAAAAACACTGTTTTAGGTTGGAAAATTTTAACCTAAGAGCTTGTGAATGTCCTGTAGATCACTTGAACGAGTCCAGGGCAAGCAAATCTCTATGTGCTGTGAAATCACACCCACAAATTATACTTTTGTTAGGCATCTCTTATATACAGAAATGCACATATTTGCTTGGCCATTAGGGTACATAAAAAGTTTCCAGATGGGATCATAACCACCATTTCCCATCAAGTTGACAGACATTGTTCTTCACTAGGGTACACTGCCTCGAGCTGATTTCATCTGAATTCCCACTTGCTGCTGCTGGTGTCATGGAGGTTGTAAAAAGACAGCCAATGTGAAAAATGTATAAGTCTCCTGATATTCTGAGAATCTTTCTTACACCTAAAATGTAGGAAAATCATTTTGATGGCCTGTAAGACAGAACACTGGAGTGCCATAAGGGATGCTGTGAATAACACATAACGCAAGAAATGGAAGAATAGATTAACTCTTAATAATGTAAACAGACTTTCTGAAGCTCTGTGAGGGTTAATTTAGACAGACAGTGGTTGTCTGTGCTCTGTTTTATATGTTTTATATTTTGTAATCAGATAACTCATAGCACGTCTGGAATTTGAGACAGATTTCTCGTTATTCCATAAGGCTTGCAGTAAATAGCATTAGTGCCTTTTCATAACTCATAGATTTGAAAGAATTAATTGTGTCAGTTGACTGAAAGATGACTATTCACAACACCAATATGGCATTTTTGGGAAATTTGAGTATGGAATATGATAACTGATAATAAACAAATGACTCGCAAATCATTTTAACAAATAATTTTAAATGTAAACAATGAAAAGTTATAATAAAAATCAGGTTATTTTATAGCCTTCACCTATTACAAGGAGTGACCAACAGAGGATGCTGTGGGGTCTAGAAGAAGAATTCCCACTGTACAAGATAAAAATGAATAAAATTACCAGTTGGAATGATCAGCTATAATTGCAATAATGGGTGGATAAATTATTTTGTTTATCCAGTTATTGGCAAATGATGTATTGGCCACCAAAATATGTGTCCTACATAGTAAATACGCCAGTGTTAAATCAACACTGTTCAATTAACACTGAGAGTGTTACATTTTGACACCCTCAGTGTTAATTTTACTCTAATAGTGTTGATTTAACACTGGCATATTTACTGTGTACAAGTCCAGCCTTCAGCAAATGAAAGAATTAGATTAAACTTTTTTGCCAATGTGATTGCACACAATGGAATTTTACCTCTGCATTTAACCCATCTGTGCAGTGAACCACACAATAGTGAACACGCTAGGCTGTGAGAACATGTGCCTGAAGCAGTGGGCAGTCGTATCTACAGCACTCTGGGAGCAGTTGGGTGTTAGGTGTCTTGTTCAAGGGCACTTCAGTCATGACCTGCACAGGGATCGATGCAGCGAGGTTCTGGTCACAAGACCAGATCCCTAACCACCAGACCACAGCTGCCCCCTGTTAACAGTGCTACATCAAAAATAGTGAAAAATGTCATTGTGGTTCATAATCTAATTCTGTTATACTTTATATGAATTACATCATGTACTAATACTGCTGATCAGTTTGAATTATAGCTCATGAAGTCCAGAATCTCAAATTATTAAAGTACTTCATTTCAAATACATTTCTATTCAAACATTATCAACATTAAAACAAAAACAGCTTGAAATATGTCACTTTATATGTAATGACTATAAAATATGAGTTTACCTTTTACGTGATCACTTTCACTCATTTTGGCACTTGTTATCCAAAACCTGGCTGTCTGATCAGTATTATGCAGTTTATTTGTAGTCATTCTATAAATATGCAGTGATGAATGATATGTGATGAAGTGCTTATTGCCAAGATAAATGGTTTTAAATAATGAGCTTAGATGCCTTTTGCACGGTCGTTATTATTGCTCATTTTTGAAGCATATCATCAATAAAGTAATAATAATAACTGCTTGAATGATTTTGTGGTCATATTGTCTTTCTCCTTATCATGTTTACCCACTCATATAATTATGGTAAAGGTTTTTAGATGTGTGTGATGCACTGTGCCACACCCTGTGTGTTTTTCTAAGACCCCATTGTGCTGTGTGTGTCATAGGCCATATGGATGGTGTCTATTGTGTGTGTTCTCTACATAAACACACAGGAACATCTGGTTCTCTTGGAGTGACGCGGTCTTGAGTGCGAGACAGAATTTGTTGAAGTGGATCCTTGCCGAAAGACAAGCCAGACAGTGCCCAGAGAGACTAATTTGTTGTCAAAAGCATATGGCTAGGGCCTTAATGGGAGGTAATTGGGATGAAAATGCAAGCTCAGGACAGCTGTCCCGAATGAGACGTTTACAGTAAAACAAAAAAGCTTAACAGGTTGTTTAAATGCCCACAAAAAGAAGTACGAGGAAAAAGCAGTGATATTGTTAATTTCATAGCAAAATTTTAGTCGGGATGCTTTGATGGTCATTTTAATGTGCTTCTTTCAATATGTTTACTCCAAGATAGTATTTGCTGTTACTAAAAAAGAAAAGCTATAGACATTTGTGAACAAACATACTGATATAAACAACAGTGATTTTAACATCTGTTTTTATTAAAAACCACCATTGATATTTTTATAAACACATAAAAACCATAACAAAAAGTAGGAGAAATCTCCCATGTGCATCATCTAAACATCTACACTTCTGTGTGTTTACATTACAGAGATGTTAAACTGGAACCTGTAGATTTTAATTGACCAAATTATTTGTTATATTCTTACACTTTACAGTAGGGGTTCATCTATTAACAGTACAATATGAATGGTTAATATCACCGTTAATGATTAATTAATGATAAAAAGCAGTTTGTTAATTCAAATCAGCATCTGAACTAACTACACAGTAAATCTGCCAGTGTTAAATCAACACTTTTAGAGTTAAATTAACACAGAGGGTGTCAAAATGTAACACTCTCAGTGTTAATTTAACTCTAATAGTGTTGTTTTAACACTGGCAGATTTACTGTGTAAGCCCTAATGAACCATTTATTTGATAGTACTCATGTGTAACTGGCAAGTACCTTAGTCTGCTTGAATGACTAAATATCAGTGACTAAAATTGCTGCTAAAGATTGCCAGAGAGATTGCTCCCAAAACTGTTAGGAATGCATGATATATCAGTGGCTGATATATTTTTGGCAGTAAATTGAAAAGCTAAATTATTGTTATTGGCTCAAATTTGAAATTATTATAACATACACATTTCAGTTTATAATTTTGTTTCCAGTGTTTAGCTTGTGTAACTGAGAATTTTGTCTTTTTCTAGAATTCACAGTGTTGTATTCTGGCCAGTATCTCACTGTAATGGCTACCAATGGATGCAATGTAATATTAAGTTCCATTATGTTACATTAAAATTGTTGACTCTTTTGATATGACATTGGTATCAAAAACAATTAGTTTCTAATCAGAAATAATGAACATGATCCAAGTAAATGTTGGATAAAAAGATATGCTTGACTATTACACTGTTGTGTTTTATGATTCTGTATTAATGTTCAGAAACACAGTATCAGATTTTTAATTGATAGTTTACATGTAAAGTTTGGTGACTCATGGCTCGTTTTGCATTGTTTAAACCCCCGGCCGCTAAAAGGCAGTGTTGTAATCTTCAGCTATTAGACACTTTCAGTCAACTGTCCAGTTTCTAATGTACTAGTCCATTTAAAGTGTTCCTTTTGCCATTTAGCTAAAAAAAATCAGCCGTCACCAAGAAATCAGATCAAATTCAGGATTCACGCACCCCTACATGGTTATATTTGAGTTTTTAAATTTTTTTTAAACAAAAACTGGAACAAAAATAAAGCAAAATTCTGGCTTTACAAATATATAAGTATCCTACTACAGTGCAGTAATTATGTTGTAAAATTTGTGTATCCTTACCCCGCTCACACCTTGGGGGGTTTCAGCTCCCCGTGTGTGCACTGCAGTAAGATACAGGTGTTTGTTTTTTCCGCAGGATGGTTCTTCACTGACTAAAGCTCATTTCTGGTGTGGGGTGCTGGGTTGTTGTTTAGAGAGCTGGATACGACCCCTTCCCAGAGGGCTGTGCGGCAAGTCCATTGGGTACACTCATAAGAGGCTCTTATAAGCACTGCTTTAACCTCTCTGCCTGTGGTAAACAAAGCTCTAAACACAAAACATTGACAAAACATTAAAAAATTCAACCTCTTGTTCTGGATGGATGTTTTTCATTGTATTACTAAAACTGCTTTGAGAGACCTTTGTTTTGGAGCACCCAGATGTGTTTTAAAGGCTTTAGACTACAGTTAGACTGCACTAGTGCTGCACAACATACTAACATTGTATTTCTATTGATACATATTGTCATTTCAGTACATATTTAATATATTAAAATGCACTTCAAATTGATTAAAAGTAGTGTGACACAATTAAGATTGACCTTATTTTTGGCTTTTTATTGTTATTTCATGTAGTACTAGGCAAATTGGAAATGAATATCAATATTTCATCACATTTTATATTCTGATCAGCCGTAACATCCATCCATCCATCTTCTTAACCGCTTAATCCTGGTCAGGGTCACGGTGAGTTCTCCCACCCCTTCATTGGGCGCTGGACAGGGCATTACACTAATTTATCCGTAACCAGGACAGTGCACCAATCCATCACTCGGCACACACGCACGCATGCACACACGCACGCACACACACACACACGCACACAATTTACAACAGTATCCAATTCACCTGACCTCTATGTTTGTTGAGAAAAACCACACAGACATGAGAAGACATGGAAACTCCACCCAGATGGGTACTCAAACCCAAGACCTCAGTACTGAGAGCCATGCTAATCACTAAGCCTGCCGTAACATTAAAACCAATAATACTAATGTGACTAATATGCCAACACTAATATGCAGCACATAAGATGCTTAATTGTATTAAATTTGGAGGCCATTGTTTTTAGGTACTGACCACTTCTGACTGAGAGCATCTCACAATCAATGATGTGTATGTGCTTCCTGTATCAAAGATGTTCAGACCAAACAATTTAGACCTCGTCAAAGTGGCTCAGATCTGCATATCTGCATATTGTTCCCCAGCATCGGACATAATTGAGACTTGAGCGTATAAATTCCACCTAAAACATCCCAAACCATGAGACATACTGTTATTATAAGATATTCAGTCTTATTCACTAATCTGTGAGTGGTATTGTTATTGGCTGATCAGTGTACATATCATATATTCTGAATACATCACAGAATCAGACTATATTTAGCATTTCATTAATAAAGTTATCTTCATGCTTTCTTAGAGCTGCTACTCTATGCTAAAAGAGAAAGTGAGTTGAAAGTGACACAGTAGCCAACCAGTCTGTGAAGTGAAACACACATTCACACACTAGAGATCTAGGGGGCACACTTGCACACTTGCTTACACACTCGGTGAGAAGCCCTCTTCATAGGACCTGAGGAGATTTGGGGGTTAGGTGCCTGGCTCAAGGGCACTTCAGTCGGGTCTTGTTTGTGGGCTTGAAGCAGGAACCTTCTGGTCACAAGGCTGGTTCCTTAACCACAAACCCTAAGAAGAATGCTGCATGTGTCAGAAATGACTTTTGTGTTTGTTTTGTTTTCTTCTGTTAAAAGCACATCAGATGTAATCTTCCTCAGTATCATAAACATTACACAGACATAAACTGGACTTATTTTATATTTATTTGTACCACTCTTGGAAATGAGTCCAAATCATCCACTTACCTAATGTCAAACCCCATGTATTGATTCTTCTTCCTTGTGGACTCCTCATCACCCTCATGAACTGCATGTGTGGCATGCATGCATAACATGAGTGGCCACTTACTGAGGTATTAATGGGAAAGCAGTGTGTTTAAAAGATAGAACACACTCAATCACTGGCAAACATGGAGGAGGGTCAGTTTGTTGCTGTAGCATTAACCTTATGTGACTATTTAACATACACTTGTGTATGTTCTGGTCTTCCATGTCACAGATGTTACAAAATTATGAGATGCGTTTTGGGATATGACACTGTCCATAGTCTGCTACTCCTCCCTGGTGTGAAACAAAGGGTTTGAGAGTCTGCTGGTAGCAGCGTTTGGAGAATCGGTATGCCCTTCAACATGATGACAGGGATTCCCTCAAGGCCAAGTGTGGAGGCGAAATGTGGGAGTGGCTTTCTTTTCCAGAATTGGAACCTAGACTATGTCTGCAGAGTAAAATGTAGAATTAATTGGTCTTGACAAGAGGAATGCTTCCTCTGTCATGTCATAGAATATTTTCATGGATCTGATTCTCATTATCACCCAACACTGCATGCATGAATAGTTTGATTCTTATACTTCTTTTGAGTTGTGATTGATAAGGATGCTCCTGGCATAGTGAAGGCTCATGATCAATTTCAGTATTGCAGAAGCCAATATTGTGATAACAATTAAGAGCCCTTGAATGCACCAATTAAGCTGTATGCTTACTGGGGGAAATGAGAAAAACAAGTGGATTCAGTGTGAGCTGACAGGCTGACAGGGCTCGCAGCATCATGGTGATGTGTCATGTCTTCTGGAGGATCTGCTAATCATCAGGGCGATGGCACGCTGATGGAGAGCGAGATGTGCAGCCAGGGCTATGAGGAACGGGCCTCGTGATTGGGTGTCAGTGTCAAAACGAGCTGATGTCGCCATAGCTACCACTTCCTCTTTGGAAGCATGATGTCATGGTGCAGTTGAAGAGTCAGCCTATCAGAGATGTACAAGCATGCACATATGCAGGGAGAAGAGTCATGGGGGTGGCAAAGCTTTCACTGCATGACAAAATCCAGTGGCAGTAAATCACAAAAGAGCACAGTTTCAGCAGTGACACATCTGCTGTGACATCCACACTGTCTCACACTCAAACACTTTTCTCTGTTTCTGTGTTCTTTATAGTGACATTTCTGTCAGACCTTCTGCATTTAGGTCTGCTTCCCTCAGTCTGAATTAGGTTTAATTCCACTATCCTCAGTTGCACATGCAAAACTGCATCTACAAAACAATACTATACAATATTACAACAGCTACACTACAGTACTATACAATACTACACCATCTACACTTCAGTACTATACAATAATACAACATCTACACTACAATACAATATTACACCATCTACACTACAATGCTATACAATACTACACCATCTACACTGCAGTACAATACAATACTACACCATCTACAATACAATGCTATACAATACTACACCATCTACACTGCAGTACTATACAATACTACAACAGCTACACTACAGTACTATACAATACTACAACAGCTACACTACAGTACTATACAATAATACATCTACACTACAATACAACACCATCTACACTACAATGCTATACAATACTACACCATCTACACTGCAGTACAATACTACATCTACAATACAATACTACACCATCTACACTACAATGCTATACAATACTACACCATCTACACTGCAGTACTATACAATACTACAACAGCTACACTACAATATTATACAATACTACTCCATCTACACTCCAGTACTATACAATAATACAACATCTACACTACAATACTACACCATCTACACTGCCGTAATATACAATACTACACCATCTACACTGCAGTACAATACAATACTACATCTACAATACAATACTACACCATCTACACTACAATGCTATACAATACTACACCATCTACACTGCAGTACTATACAATACTACAACATCTACACTGCAGTACTATACAATAATACAACATCTACACTACAATACTACACCATCTACACTGCCGTAATATACAATACTACACCATCTACACTGCCGTAATATACAATACTACAACATCTACACTACAATACTATACAATACTACATCTTCACTGCAGTACTATAAAATACTACATAATCTACACTACAATACTATACAATACTACATAATCTACACTACAATACTATACAATACTACACTATCTACACTCCAGTACTATACAATAATACATCTACACTACAATACTACACCATCTACACTGCCGTAATATACAATACTACACCATCTACACTGCCGTAATATACAATACTACATCTACACTACAATACTATACAATACTACATCTTCACTGCAGTACTATAAAATACTACATAATCTACACTACAATACTATACAACACTACAGCATCTGCACTAGAATACTCTACAATATTACATCTACACTACATTAATATACAATACCTCAGAATCTACACTACACAGTACTACAGCATCTACACTACAATACTACAGCATCTACACTAAAATACTATACAATACTACAGCATCTACACTACAATATTATACAATACTACAACAGCTACACTGCCGTTTTATGCAATACTACAACATCTACACTGCAGTACTATACAATACCATCTACACTGCAGTACTATAAAATAGTACACCATCTACACTACAATACTATAACATGTACACAATATGACATCTACACTACAGTAATATACAATATTACAACATCTACACTACAATACTATACTATAGAATTGTACCATCAATATAACTGGCTGTGAAGTATTTATGTTGGCCTAACACATTCTTTATTTTTGGGATATGTGTGTATTAGTATTATCGTCCATTTATTGTTATCGAGGTGAACTGCTCAATATATCTACACTACAATACTTTACAATATTACAACCTCTAAACTACAATACTATACAATACTACAGCATCTACACTACAATTCTATACAATACTACAACATCTACAGTACTGTACAATACTACAACACTTTCACTACAATACTTTACAATATTACAACATCTAAACTCTACAATACTATACAATACTACAGCATCTACACTACAATACTATACAATACTACATCTAATCTACAAGTTATATTAAGAGCTTGGCTAAAGAGCATTCAGAGTCAAATCAAATTCTACTGCTACATTAAGCAGTAGGGATGCAAAATCAGAAGCAGATTTTTATGATATAAACATGAGCCAGCATTTTATCATTACTGGATTTATTAGTCATTGTTCTAAATTGTGACTTATTGCTGCATGCTTCAGATATAGCACATTAATTGAATTAATTATATGAATAAAATAGGCATTTCACAATTTGAAATTATTTTAATTTAATAATTCAAAGTACTAGGTTGTCCCATTAAAGAGCAAGTGAGATTATGTATACTATGGCTGTGATGGTATGGATTTTTCTTGCTGTAGTGATAAAGCAATGTATCCCCATGATTTGGTGGTTTATCACAGCAAATGGCATTCAGGAGGGGCATCTCTCCCCACTGAGCATTGTTATCTTCCAAATCTTTCCAGTATCTCTGCAAATAACAGATGACTGAATGTACTGGGTTTTTTTTTTTTTTTTTTGGAGTCGCTTATAGATTGTAAGAGATGTGATTATTAGAGATTTATTTGCTGGGGGCAAGTGAGAACCTGTTTATCTGATCCAAATCCATTGTAGTAGTATTTAATTAGAGCTATATAGAAACCACAAACAGAATCAAATCTTGACCTTGTATTTGAAAATCATATCAAATATGTGTATGGTTACACCTCTAATAAAGAAATAAATCAATGAGCTGCTTTTAGAGGTGCACCAAACATGATTTTTTATGGTCAAATCCAATTCAAATGTGTTTACAGTTAAATTGGCCAATGCCAGCTTTCTTAAACCTGTTTTTTATTAGCCTTTTCATATGGTGGGATAAATAAACACTTGAAATGCTCAGTTTATACAGCTCCAATATGGCCTATTTACTAAAGTTCCAATATAAATATAATTATTTTTATTATTTTTAGTTAAGTGCCATCAAGTTGACCCTGATACCTGGTGATCATATGGGTCTTGAGGATTCTCTGTCTTCTGTTTGGGTTTTCAGTCTTCTTAATGGCTTGCTCATGATTCTTTTGATTATATCCATCCATCGTGATGCTGGACATAATCTTCAAGTTTTTCCTCAAGCATTCCAAGTATTATTACTTTTTCCAAGTATTATTACTTTTTATTAACCTTATTTTTCTATATAAGTCTTTGTTTTGTGCTATTTCTACTCTTCAGTGTTGCTTTCTAAAGTGTTTATCTTTGTCCCTTGGCTTCTACATTCTTGTTCAGACACAAGTGTGGAACAACACAGCTTGGCTGTTGTCATGATTTGAAGATGGTGCCATCAACACTGCTAACACATCAATGTTCTGTCTTTCTAGCATGGTCAGTTCTGTGAAATTTCCGACTCAAATTTTAGTGCCAAAAAAAGTCTCTGTGACATACTTCCTCATGCTCATAAACAACTGAGCAAATCCCATTGAAATGAATCAGACCTAATGTTAATAACTCTGTCCAAGTTCTACAAAATCTCCACGGTTAGAGCAGACAAATCACCAGCTGTCCAGGACCTGAATTGGACACACCTGCTTCAGACCACACTGTGGCCAACATCACTGCAGGGAATGAAGATTTCTCTGATGGTGGCCCATATTTGTTGACTTTCTTCAGGTAGATTCCCAAGACATGTATCACAGCGTCTGCCAGGCTGCCATGAAGGCTTTCAGATGATGGTTACAAGTCTGGTAGTACCAACAGTACTGTGTTTTCTGAGCTAGTCCAAATTGTTTTCTTTCTTTACTTTCTAACTAGCTTAGACTGTGTAGAAATGTGCTATTTTCTTTCATGTTCTGTGTACTGGCAGTAAAATGCCTCAAACATCTCCTCCTTTCAAAAAATGAACCATACACACTCACTGACCTGCACTACAGTGCTTTTGACACCGTGCACTCTGTTTTATGTAGAGGTGCTTGTTATATGAAATGATGCTCAAAGAATGAATTGCCAAACTCATGTTCAAAGCAAATAGTAAACAAGTGAGTCTGAATTCAGCCTCATTTAACAGCATGGCTCATTTTAATGATACAACAAGGGACCTGTTTGTGTATGCTAGCCATATGAAGAACTCTTTGTGGTTTGGGTTACAGTATGCATAAATCTAAAGTGTGCTTGTTTCAGCCCCAGCATGGATGAGGCATGCATGCTTCATCTGTTTATTGCAGAGAAAATTGACCTGCTGTTATTCTGGGGTGTTACTCAACAACTTATTCCATCTTGTTTATTGTAGCACATCTTTATGAAACAAGTTAATTTTAGAGTCACAATTGAAAATTAATCAGATTTATACAGATAGGCTCTTGCCATAGAAGGAAACTTAGTCACCGGTGCTCAAATTAGGATCGCATAATTAAGGATGTCAATGTATCAATTTTGTCCAATATAATTTTGTAAGATGTAACAGTCTAGTAAAGCTGCAGCTAACTGAGTATTTTACTGACTATCATTTTATTTTATCAATTAATAAATGTATTAATCAGATAATGGGAAGAGAAATACTTTTGCTGCCAATTCAAAAGTATTTTTCTGGCAGATTACAAACTAGCTAGCAGTGATACAGAAAGAGCCAAAAATGTACAAAAAATCCTATAAATGTCTGCTGAATCATTTTTATTTCCTCACTGTGATAGTAATGAAGGATTATCTTATCTTTTAAATCAGCAGAAATCACAAAGCTGAAGATATTCTTATATGATTTTCCTAGCAAGTGCAAAATGAAACTGTTGCACTGTTTAAGGTGGAATGGAAAATTTATTTGCCAACATGAATGTAACTGCTTCACCATTGAAGGTGATCGACAACATTTTTGAGCTTTATGCAGAAATGGCAGAAGTCTGCAAACATACATATTTTATATATTCTGCATTGGTGCACAGTTAGTAATAATCCCAATATAATTTGGTAAAAAATGGCAAAAACAACACTTTGAGTGTTCACTTGAATAAGTAAAAAGACAGAATAATTTATAACCAACAATGTCGTTTCTAATGATCATTTTACCTTTTTCTAGTTCCTGGCTGTAGACACCAGAGTGGACTTTTTCACATCAGAACAGTTACAGTTTGGTGGTGAATTGGAAGAAGACAAGAAACTACAAGCTAGTGCTGGGCGGTATACCGGTTCGCACCAAAAACCTCTTTTTTTTGTTGTTATATTAATTTTTCATATACTGGCCACACCAGTTTAAATAGCCTAAACATGGCCAGAACAGAGCGCAAGCATTAGTGTAGTTGTTATTGTAAATACTGTCGAGCAGTTGCCAGGTTTGCAGTTTTCCTGCCAAATGGGGCTTGTTTGCAAATCTAGTCACAGGTGGAAATTCAGAGGTGGCAGGGTGTTGTTTTTTGGGCTACTTTAAAAATTTACCACGGCCGCCAAAACACTTAAAGAGGGTGAGTGGGGCCTGATACAACATCAACACTAAACGTTGATGAACCATTGAATATTGATTTGGAAGGCAGGCAAACGTGTGTGCAAGTCGACACTAGAACCAGAAGTACATAACAACAGTTATATTCTGTTCTCTACTCTAGGTGAACTGCTCAAATGTGGGTGGAGTTTGTTCTGATGAGTCCCCTTATTGTGCAGTAAGAGGAGCCAAATTCTGAATAACTCACTGAATTTCACTTTTTCAGACTTAGCCTGCCCACAAACTGACTGGGTCTTATTTCATAGTTTGTGGGTTGATAGGCAATCTAGATATCCAAATATAAGTGTAAGTCCTCCAGCTGCCAGTGTCCAGTGGATAGTTTGAGCAGAGACTCAAAGAGACAGACAGAGAGTGAGCGAGAGAGAGACAGACGGTGAAGAGAAAAATCTAAATTTCATAAGGCAGTTGAAACACAAAAATGTTAACAGACAAAGAGGATCAGAGGAGAGAAGAGAGTTCAGGAGGGGCAAGAACAGAAATGAATAAGTAAAAGTCAAATTCAGTAATTTTTTTTTTTTATGTGTTACTATTAAATGTTCTCGACTGGGATCTAAAATTGTTATAAAAGAAAAATAAATATTACAATATTATTAATAACATTAAGATAAATAATAATACTAATAATAAAGCTTTTATAACCCCTTACTTTTTATAACAACCCTTACTATTTATAACAAAATACTTAAAAAGAATAAAGTAGAATAAATGTTGATTAAAAAAAGTTAGATTAATAGATGTTTTTTTAAAGTTCATAGCTTGTTTCAAACATGTGTGACACCCATGTATTTTGGGCTAGTTTAAGAAGGACAGGTTTTAGACTGACTTTGTGCTGGATATTTTGCTGGACCTGGCAACCCTTCTGTCGAGCTAAGGTTGTTGTGGGTGGTGGTAACATGAGCAATTTGCTGCACCACCTTGCTGCAAAGCAAATAGGCTTTGGAGCACCAAGAATGCATTTAATTAAAATTGGCGCCTACTAGGGTTGGGCGGTATTAGTGTTTTTCATACGGTGGTATGAGCTTGAGAAAATACCGCGGTATGCTGTATTATGGGCGGCGGTTGCTGCTGCAGCTGCTAAGTGCCCCCTTCGCCCCCCAGTCCTTAGCCTGGCTAAGCTAAAGAGCCTTTCTCAAGCAGACTGTTTAACAGCCATTGTGTGGCAACATGGTTCTGAACGTTACCAGTCTTTGTAGTGTCTCAAACAGAATCTTCTCAGTAGCGTGGCAAAACAAGAATGACTGTGGTAGTGGCGTGGAGGAGAGAGAGCGAAAAAAAAAACGCGCGTTCTCCTGCTGGTGCTCTGTGTGCGTGTCTGTCCTTTCCGTGTGCTCTCTTTTGCTCTTCGCCTCCTCTAGGGTTGCCAGGTCCAACCAAAAATATCCAGGTCAAAGTCAGTCTAAAACCCACCCTTCAGAAGCTTAAACTAGCCCATAATGTTTGTCACACGTTTGAAGCAAATGGCAAAACAACTGTACCACTTAGTATTTTGTTTATAAAGGATTTATTATCAGTTCATCAATCCTTTTTCTTTTTCACAGTACTTTTTAAAAGTAGCCCAAAAAACGCAACGTGGACTGGATTTTCAAACAAAATATACGTGAAAACAGCGAACTTGGCAACTCTGTCCTTCTCGCACTCTCTCTGCTGCATGGCCAGACCAAAGCCACGCCCCATACCAGATTAGTCCACAGTGCACACAGCCATTGGCTGCCACGTAAAGAGGGGAATAGCCAATCCGCAGCTCGAAGGGAGATAACCACGCGGGGAAAGGGGAAGCAGCATTGCTACTCTGAGGCACGTAACAATAACTTTACCAGAGACCGAAATAAACAATTACTTGTTTAGTTTTGAAATAAAAGTATCAAGTGTGTGTGTGTGTGTTTCTATGAAACTGGCGCTGTGTTTTGCTGATGTGTGAAGGACGTTTAAGTCCCAGTTTCAATAGACGTCTTTTTGAAATTTGCTGCATTACCTCATGTGACTAATACGTCATCATTTTTAGATACCGTTACCAGATTTAAATACCGCGGTATAACAAAATACCTTTATACCGCCCAAGCCTAGCGCCTATCACATCATCAGGTCAGACTGAAAAAGCTAAAGAACTGACGGGTTAGACCTTGCTTGTTGAAATGTTTGCTAAAGGTACTCACAAAAATGAAGTATTTCTCCCAGAAAATTATTGCAATTGTTTTGTTATACACATGTTTATTTCCTTTGTGTGTATTGGAACAACATAAAAAACAGAGGAAAAAAAGGAAAATTTGACATAATTTCACACAAAACTCCAAAAATGGGCCGGACTAACTTAGGCACTTTTTCAAAATTGAGGGTAAATAACTTTGTTTCAAGCATGTGATGTTCATTCAAACTCACCTGTGATAAGTAACAGGTGTGGGCAATTTAAAAATCACACCTGAAACCAGATTAAAAGGAGAGAAGTTGACTCAATCTTTGCATTGTGTGTCTGTGTGCAGGGGCGTAGCAGCAAATTTGGGGCCCTGTACACTCTCAATGACAGTGGGCCCCTATTAATGCCAGTAAACGAGGCACATGAGCAAAAAAGGGGGGTATTTATTTTAATAAAAAAGCATAAATAAGGTTTTAAGCTACAAACATCAGATTATGTTGATGTAGCTATTTACATGTTGATATATGCGGCAGAAATATTGCTGGGTGGATCATTTATTAAGTCTCAGCACAGAGTTTCACTTTTAGCTCTGCTGTGTTAGTAGACAATAGGCTATAACACACGCACTGAACCAAAAGACTAACTTACTTTAGACTTAAGGTAAACAACTCACATTTAGGCAGCAATTCTACCAGTCAGCAGCTAGCCAGCTAGCTAGCTCGCTCTCTCGCTCTCCTGTTTGTTTCTGAAACTGGTTAAAGTTGATAGCTAACGTTAGTGGCTCATAATTGTCTTTATACTTACAGCCACAAGCAGCCTGGTTGGCAACTAACTAAACTAACCACTACACGTGAGCCTACAAAAATCAGCAGCAGCTATATGGAGTGGACTACTTTAACTTTAATTGGACTTTGCATAATAAGAAAACTAGGTTCACCTTTGGGAAAGAAAGCCGTCAACAGCTTTCTCTCCTCATTCTGCCTTCTTTCTTTTTCCTCCCTTTCTTTCTTCTTTTGAAATCCTGATTTCTGCTTTTTGGGCATGTTGCATAGCACCCAGGTCATTCAATCTAGGCTCACTGACCTTACACTTGTCGTTAGTCGCTGTTGGGCGGACTAAACCATTTTGGGCCTCCAAGAGGGGGCCCCAGAATGTCCAATATGTTGAGAGGACTGTGACTAAAGTTCATTCCCTCAGTTGATATTATCAATATATTTGAAATATGATTTAATAAATAATTAATTTGAGGGCCCAATTCATTCGAAATAAAAACATTAAATTAAAAAAAATTAATTCAGGATTTTTATGGGCCCCTCTCCCTACTTGGGCCGTGGGTAGTCAGGTCCACTTTTCCCCCCACGACCACGCCCATGTCTGTGTGTGCCACACTAAGCATGGAGAACAGAAAGAGGAAAAGAGAACTAAGGACTTGAGAACCAAAATTGTGGAAAAATATCAACAATTTCAAGGTTACAAGTCAATCTCTCAGAGATCTTGATGTTCCTTTGATCACTAGTATAGTGCCACCCTCTGAAAACTGACTATAACTGAGGGGCCAAGCAAACATTTTTTACATGTAATACTAATGTGGATTTTTTTTACAATGTACAATTCTCATGACAGTGAAATAGGGTGTTGCTTATCACTGTACTGCAGTAATTCTTCTCGCAAACAAATAACATGTCATGTGTGAGGGAAAAACTGATATACTGATAATTTTGAAAAATACAATGATATAGAGTTTTGGTTATACCACCCGGCACTACTACAATCACAACCTTTACTAATCTGTGCTTGTTATGATGAAGCCAGAATAAAAAAAATGAAGCCGAATGCTGCAGTGTTAGTGTCCCCTTATTTTTCAGTAATAGGAGCCAAATTCTGAATGACTCATTGAATTTCACTTTTTCAGACCTAGCCTGCCCACAAACTGACTGGGTTGTCTTATTTCATAGTTTGTGGGTTGGTCGGCAATCTAGACATCCAAATATAGGTGTAAGTCCCCCAGCAGCCAGTGTCATTCCACGGAAGTCAGGGGTTTGGCGGGGATGGCAAAAATCAAACTTTATTTTCTTTCACTTTCACTTTCAATAAACATTTGGGACTGCAACTCACCCCTATTGCCACCTCCAAATATTACTAGAATCCTGTTGCTGCTAAGTGTGAGTGATAATTAAAAATAATTAACACATTATTTTTATTAAAATATCACGATAATCATTAATATCAGTATGTTCATGTGCTGCACATACCTATCACACAGGCCAAGTTGTTAAACACCATACTAACCACACTGTTGCTGATAGGCAGGAGGAGAGATACAGTGAGATGTTAATTGGTGTTGATTGTTTGCAAACATTGCTGTTCAAACTATGTATTTACATGAGATTATATAAATAACAGAATATTTATTATTCATATTTCCAAATTTATGCATTGCAGTGTCACAATGTATCAATGTACATCACAATGTATCTACGAACCATACAGTCCTTATTATATTACCCAGATAAGTAAAAAGAATACTAAGAAGACTTTGGACTGAGTATTAGAATAGCACCCCTCCCATTCAATAATGGCAGTATTAATATTAGAGTATATTATCATTGTCATTTGTCAATATGTGCTTTTGTGGATATTGGCACTTCAAGTACAATGCATGTCTGATTAAAATGCAAGCATAATTAGTCCTGTTTAATGGTATATTGTGATAAATATTAGGCATGATGAACATATTTATGCACTGAGAATCTCCTGATATCAGACTCAGACAGCTGATTTTTCAGACAATCTCTAGTTTGTGATGCTTTTCTGTGTTTTTCTGTATTAGAAGGTGTTTATTTTTGATATTATCAATCAGACGCACAAAGATGACTAAGATTAGCACCACAGCGTGTAATCCATCCTACATAACCCAACAGCTGGTGAATCTTATTAGTTAAGCTGCAATGCCGTGCCTGTCCAGAATGATCACCCTTAACTGACAAGACATCAGTTTGACCTAGAAATGTCTCTCTCTCTCTCTCTCTCTCTCTCTCTCTCTCTCTCTCTCTCTCTCTCTCTCTCTCTTTCTGTCTCTCTCTCTGTCTCTCTCTCTCTTTCTGTCTCTCTCTCTCTGTCTCTCTCTCTCTCTCTCTGCTTTTGGACTAAAGGAGAAAATATATTTTAGCTTTGTACTGACAATAGTGATGCAATTTTTGGGTCTGATACAATAAATAACAGCTGATTGTGGCTGAAACTGATATCATATCAATAATTGAAACAAATGTAAATAATGTACATTATGTTACAGCCATCAGCGGCTATTACAGGGAGTCACAGAGTGACCTGCAGAGGATGTTTTGGGGTCTAGAAGAAGCACACAGTGACTGTGTGAGGTAGCACGGTGGTTAGCATGTTTCTCAGCACTGAAGTCTTGGGTTCAAGCTCAAATCTGGGTGGAGTTTCCATGTACTATCTCGTGTCTGCATGGGTTTCCTCACACAGTTCAAAAACATGATGGTCAGGTGAATTGAGTACTCTATATTGTCTGTGTATGTCCAGTGATGGATTGTTGCCCTGTCCTACACAATAAATCTGCCAGTGTTAAATCAACACTATTAGAGTTAAATTAACACTGAGGGTGTCAAAATGTAACACTCTCAGTGTTATTTTAACTCTAAGGGTGTTGATTTAACACTGATAGATTTACTGTGTAGGCTTAGCTATGATTGTGAAATGCCCTGTGCCCAGTGAAGGGGTAGAGGACTCATAGTGACTCTGATCAGGATTGAGAAGATGATGGATGGATGATTGTAATTTGAATATGGGCCTGGTAACTGTTTATATTTTTCCATGAATCGGCAAGCAGTATATTGGCCATCAGTACACAGTAAATCTGCCCATGTTAAATCAACAATATTAGAGTTAAATTAACACTGAGGGTGTCAAAATGTAACACTCCCAGTGTTAATTTAACTCTAATAGTGTTGATTTAACACTGGCAGATTTACTGTGTATATCAAGGATATGCCTGATACTTGAAAGTAGATGCCTTGACCCCTTGCTGTATTTAAATTGTCTTTAAATTGAGATAAAGGCATTTGTAACTCACCTTTAAAACACAGTCAGTTGGCATTAATATACTGATAAAATACAGACAGCTTGCGGCTAGCTCTTAATGTATCTTGCTGCCTTCCTGCCTCAGCCTGAATAGGCCGCATTTCTTACATTTGAGACGCAGCCCATGCATCCCTAACTGAATAATATATTTGTGTGTGTGTGTGTGTGTGTGTGTGTGTGTGTGTGTGTGTGTGTGTGTGTGTGTTCAGAGGTGTACCCTACACCTGCCCTGTATGTGAGCGGCCATTTTCTGAGCTCTTCTCCTCCTCCTCCTTCTCCTGCTGCTGGAAGAGCAGACACTTGTACTGAGAAGCTCAAGCTAACATTTGGTGAGCTCGATCTGGACAGAGGAAGAGTGACCGAGCATAACAATCTGCTGAGTGAGAGAGAGAGAGGAACAAAAGGAGCCAAGAAGGCAGACAGAAGGATGGAAAGAGAAGGAGCGTGACAGAGGGGAAGGGGGAGTGAGACAGAGAGAGAGAGAGAATGAGAGACAGATAGTGTGTTGATATGGGAATCCCAGCACAGTTCAGTCAGGCTTCATTACTTCAGGTTCAGACCACTGAGCTTAAGGTCTTTACAGCGGCTGAACATACTGAGCCAAATCAAAGAGTGACACTGATGGCTAAGAACTGTGTTTGGGAGTCACCATCCATGAGAGGGAGAAAACAGGAGAGAATGGACAGCACAGGAAGGAAAAAGGAGGAGACAAGTATACAGAGAAAGAGAGACAGAGGAAAACAAAGCAGAAGCACACTGTAAACATCTGGATCATGAACTGATGCTACTGCATATACAACGTTAACATATTTGAATATACTTAAAGTCGCAACTCACTAGTGAAGAAGATCTGCAGAACACTGTTTTGGGTACTTTTAAAATGTATTGATTATAGATTTTCCTTGTCTTTGCTTTGTAAATGTGTAATTGTTCAGTTAATTTTGGCGGAAATGGGAACTACCAATGACCAGTAATAACATTTGCATTGAGTGCACATATTAATCAGATCATAACCAGTTTTTTTTTTGGTAATTATTATTCAAGTGGTCATGTTAACAACATACTCTGATTCTTAGACTGGAGTAAGGTCCAGAAATCTGATTAAGAAATCTGATAAACGCTGGATTTTAGCTCAGTAATCTGATTTCTTAGTGCATGTATACCATTATGCCTGGTTCACACTACACAACTTTTCTGAGTCTTCGGTTCTTGTGATGTTCACACTGGTTGAGCTGTAATCTCGAGTCTTTCAGTTGTTGTGTCTTTCACATTACATGACTGGTCGGAAAGACTGGTTCCTGAACTACACAACTTTTCATCTCAGACTCCTGGCTGCTCTCCAAAAACACGTTTTGTCTCAGTGTACTGCTGGCTATGAGTGTGCAATACAGAGTGCTGGCTATGAGCCGCTGTACATCACGCAGGCTATGAGCCAGCAGTACAGTTACAGTTATATTTGTTGCTTCAATTTTTAGGACAAAATAGAACCCAGCAAATGTGTATATTAACGAAGTGAAAAAGATACACACACACCATCGCTGCCTTCAAACCGGAACTGACTCTTTTATTTTCATAGTTTTTCATTTGTCAGGATAAGAGACCTACACAAATATCACCAACTAACAATATTACAAACTACTGTCACCAGCTTTATTTCATCTGTCCATTACACTGATCATAGATATAATCAATCACATTATACATACAGTATAATCACAACAACAATAAAAGAGAGATTGCATCAACTGACACGTGGTTCTCTCTCTACGTAATCACATTGGTTGATCTCAGTCTGATCTCTGTGAGTTTATTGGCTGGTTTTAAAGCAAAACTCTGATTACTGCCTGACTTGTAGATCTGGAGTTTCCATTATATGATTACTCAAATGCATGTAAACACTTCGATCGAATTAATGACAATTTTGTTCTGCAGCTTTTGGATTAATATAGTGCATGTAAACACATGCTATTGAATATGTAGCTAGTTTACAGTCTTACTTCCTCAAAATGTATGCTAGAACACATATATAACTACGATGAATGCATGTTTAATTATATTTAATATTATATATTGTTGAAAACTTATTTACATCTTATCTGCATTGTGGGAGACATGCCACTATCGTCCTCTTAGATTACGCCTCGGTCTTGGAGAATCATTGACAAACTGTTTTCTGTTTTGCTTCTGCAGGAGTAATGCCAGTTCCAGACCAGCCTTCTGACAGCGAGAACTCCAGTATGTTGAGCCCAGTTCTGAACGCATCTAATGGGGATGGATCTGAGACAGAGACTACCTCTGCCATCCTGGCCTCCGTCAAGGAGCAGGTAATTTAGGCTAATTACCAGCATTTCCAACCACAACACAGCAAATGTAGAGGATGTTCACCTCTGTTGTTTCAGCTGGTGCACAGTGTATCAGAGGCTGGTACATTGTTCACTAATAGATGGGAATATATAACTGTTATTGTTGGATAGATGGTCTGATATTAGAACCACAGCCAATAATTACAGCTAATAATTTGCACATTTTGTGCTACTGATGCATGTATATCTCTTTATTAGGGATGTAATAAATAGTCAATACAGTTGAGTGTCAGAATATTTGTTTGTGATACAGTATTGAGTCTCAAAAACACAATATTGATTTTAATTAATAGCTTATATGCAAAGATTTGTAGCAGACAGTGGTTCGTTTCATGCATAACGATGCACCTCTACCATTAGTGTTAGCAGTAAAAGTCTGTGTAAAAGTCTTGGGCACCAAACTAAAACCAGGTACTGTATCTTGGCAATTAGTGTGCTTACACTTGTAAACACTATACCTCATCAGAATAAATAAACAAGCATAAATAACAGTAAAGAGTAACAAGAATTGCTTGTTTTGAAAAATAGGAGCTAATATGTTGTGAGCTGGTGTGAAGAAAAGTCTGTTTCCAGATGTTATTTGATGCTTCTCAGCATCATGTGAATTTGTTATATTCACCTGTATATCTTCCTCTTTTACCTTCCAACTGTCTCAAGCAAGTCAGTGTTTTCAAGTGAATTTGTTCTAGCCATAATGTGTCTATAATAAGAGCTATTCAGTTTGGTTATTTGGACGTCTTGTGAAAGGTGAGGGTTGGTTTGGTTTAAGATCCATTTTATTGTCTTTGCTGTCCAATCAAAAGTCTTCTTCAACACCGAAGCTCAAAGGCATCAGTATTCTTCCTGACCTGCTTTTTTATTGTCCAGATTTCACATAAAGAACCACAGAGAAGACTGTCTGGACAAAATTCATTTAACTTGACATAATGTAACATTCTTGACATTATTAACATTGATTATACCGTATTTATTGATTGTACTGATTAGCCAAAGCAAGTATTGGATGTCATGAGGAGTGATGTGACCCTGCTGCATTCCTGGCCACGCCTCCTGCCTCGTCTATGTCTCTGTCACATGTTATGTTTTTACCCTGGGTCTGTACGTGCTTTTGTGCCATGTGATCGCTGTTCCATTTGTATAACCCACGTCACGTCTTGTTAAAACCCACAATCACGTCATGTTATGTCTCATTGAATACACCTGTGTCTTGTCAAGTTCACAGTCCTCTCCCATCACCCATCAGGATTAAGTGTGCTTTATAAGCCCTCCCAGTGTTTCAGTCGGCGTCTGTCATTGTGTGTTGTCAACACGTTTCAAGTAGTGTACATCAACCTTGTTTCAGAGAAGGTCATGTATGTTTCTGGTTCAAAGCCACTTTTGTTTCAGTCGTGTTGATATAAATAAAAGCCACATTTTCTGCATCAACGCTTCTTCCATCTCGTCACAGCAATCTTACAAGTGACAATTGAAGCCTTTTTTTAACTCTTGATCTGTAAGACTTATATACATTTCTGTATATCTTGTGCAATATACAGTATCATTTTGCTTACAGTATCACAGTATGTCTGAGACAGCCTTCTTCATTTTGTGACATAAAATGTTGCCTTTTTAGAGAGCTCACTAGGTATTGAGACAGACCCATAGTCTGAAGAGTAGGAAGCAGATAGCATTACAAGCTATTCACCTTTAGCACTTGACCTTTTGGTGATATTATTGTATACTGGCACAGCATTTATATATTAGTCTGACTGGTTGTTTTAACATTTCTCCACACTGTTTTACTATGGAAGCTTGTACACCCTTGCCCCACCACTGTACTGAATTAACAGCTATGTGCACAGCCCAGGCAGACACTATGCCCCACCACAGCATTTTACATCCCATCCTTCTAATTTTCTAACACTTTCATTATAAATTCTCCATTCGTCTAAGCTATCATTACATGGTGTAAACAGTAATTATGTGGGCCCATACCATTCCTGAAATTCCCATAAAAACACGTTACACATAGTTTACATATGCATTACTTGATGTCATAGATGCAAATAGCACTTAATTGTCCTCCTGGTTTGTATGGAGTATGTAGCACATAAAAGTGTTTCACCTCAGTGTGAATTCAAAGTGAGGGCAGAGGGTGGATCTGAAACATGTGGTGTGTGTGGATTATTTTTGGAAATGAGGAGAGAGAAATGTGGTGTAATATATGACATATCAGGCTGCAATATGTCTCATGTATTATTCCACATCCACAGTGCAATACTGATAGTGCTACTACGGTATGGTTGGCTATGTGTAGGTCAGCTGTAGCTATACAGCATTTCTCTGTAATGTCACAGAGCAATTAAAGTACATATTTACATATTGTTTATTAGCAGCTAATAATACATTATTGCTATTTATAGCTTATAGTTGATTCATGCTCATGAATTGTGTGATATTCACTAGGGCTGTGTGTTGGCATGAACCTGATGATCATTATATAGGGATTATGATTAATTCATATTGCAATACTGTTTACTTGTATACGTTGGGATGCAAGATTCTGATTAATTCTCAAAAACATTAAATTTTTAATTTGTATAGTTTAAATTTAATTCAATATTTTACAGATTGGTGGTAGATAGTGGCTTATTTTGTGTTGTTTAACCCCCAAATTGTTCAAAGTTCCTTCTTCAATTAAGGGTATTTTCCTGCTTCTGTTGGAACAACTGCACAGTAAATCTGCCAGTGTTAAATCAGCACTATTTGAGTTAAATTAACACTGAGGGTGTCAAAATGTAACACTCTCGGTGTTAATATAACTCTGATATTGTTGATTTAACACTGGCAGATTACTGTCTGTCCAGGGAAAGTTTTCTACTAGATTTTACAACACTTCACTGAGCAGTAGTGAGGTCAGGACGTTGAATGCTCAGATTTGTACATCTGAGTCAGCAATGGCTGCAACTTAAAGTAGCTGTGTGCATTTGTTGTCCTCAAATATTTGGACCTATAGTGTATGTTTAGCCTTAAGCAAGTAGTGTAAGGGCGCAAAGCTAATGTTAGCCTTAGCAAACCTAACTAACTAGTAAAAATGCTTAAAATGGCAATATATTGCAGTGTATTGAGTCATAACTATTGTATCATGACATTTAACATAGAAAGTTCACAAATACACAACCCTATTATACAGTTTATGTAGAGGTGGGAAACTCCTCCAGAGTCCATCACTGTTAAACATCTAACACAACTATACCTGATTAATTGCCTGCTGAGTTGAATGAGATGGACCTGAGCATTAAATTCACCAAACTGTGCAAGAGTCTGGCCCTCCAGTACTGATATACGACCGTTCCCCTGAAGTACGCTACGCTAAAATATATCAGGAAAACACTTTACACTCCAAATTTAGTTTAACTGGCTAATTAGCTCATTAAAGCTAACCTAGCTGAGGGCAAATGTGTTCCTGTTTAAAATCTGCTCCCTGCTGTCCTCTCGCCCCCTTGTGCTGTGAATGTAATGTAGGTAGTAAGTGAGGGCATGTTTAAAGCATTATTGAAATGCAGGACTAGTATGTGATATGATATTTCACACGTATACCCAGCGTGTATGTGTCAGGATGGCCGGGAGCCATTTTACAGCCCATGTAAAAACCATGCAGAGATGGAAATGGATCATGACAAGCTCTCCACTTCCTGTCTGTGTTTTGCTCGTTTTCAACCACAGGAAAAAAAAAAAAAAGGCACACTCTCAGGGTCGGGAATCTACATGGGGAATGGTAAAGTAGGCCACAGCCATAGGCTGCTGTGGGCCAGTCTAATAGCTCTCCTATCAGAGAAGGAAGATAAAAATAAAAATAATCAAAAATCTGTCCATATTCGGATGCCTTTAGCTGCAAGCCCCCAGCAGAACTCTTCTTCTCTCGCTTTCTTTCACAGGAGACTCTCAGCAGGATGATATAACAGGATAAAGCATGCTCTTTCAGCATAGAAGTTTGACTTTTCTTTCAAGCTAATTCGACATTTTTGGTTCTTCTTATGCTTTTACATGACTGTCCAGCTAAATCCAAGGATTCAAAAGGTCATAGTGTGACAGTGCATTCATGTATCATGTCCTTTGATCCTAACACTTCCTGCTGCTGTATATATATATATAGCCTCCAATAGCCCAAGTAAACATGCCTTTTCATTCTGGGTCAACCACTAGATGGCAATCTTCTTTTTTCCTGCTGTTTGGTAAAGGGACTATAATGGAGGTCACAAGACAAAATCCCCAATTAACTGAGTCTTACAGCAGGTCATTTAAGATGTTTTAGAATGAAGTAGAGACTGATCTTGTGAGTACTTCACACATCTGTGATATAGTACTAGCCTGCAGTATCCTAGAGAATTTTAAACACAGCAAAATATCCACATCTCGTGTGCACAACTGTGCTTTGTTTGCAGCTTTCAGGACTGCACATGTAAGCCTTCTCTTATGACCGTCTCACAATGCCAGTCTCCCCCTGCATACCACATGCTAATATAGGTAATACACAAGGCACAGGTTAATATAAACACCCACCCCAGTAAAAAAGGGTGACACAGGAAGAGTCAACAGATTCTGTGACATTGCAGTAAGCCTTTGTGCTATGCTAGAAACATTTGACATCATGAATCCTCAGCAGGGTGTGTGAGGCTTTGTTCTTTGTCCTTTTCAGGCTTTTGGAGGATGCAAGCTACAGTTCTCACCAATTTAGCACCGCCGGCTCTCGTACTTTTCCACTCACCCTTGGTGTAATCACTCTACCAAGACATGTTTTAGCATAGTTTAGGACTGCAGCCATGAGGCTAATATTTCTAACAAATACTAGAGCTCAGTAGTCACCTAAAGTCATTAGTGACAATGGTGATAATCATAAATACAGAATCTATTCCAAGAGGATCACATAAAGCATTACGAGTAGGGGTGAGTTTTAAAAATATTTTTTTTTACTCATAACGATTTTCATTGGAATGATCCGATATCGATTCATATAAACCTGAGATCGATCTTTAAAATTAGACTATTTCTCCTAGCACATGCAAAAATCTGTAACCCCCTTTAATCTTGTGTGACCAGCCGTTGTTTTGTCATGCAATGCTATTTCACTATTTCTGTTCACATGCATGAGCGCACTACGCAGATTACATAAAACTATCCAGACTATTAATTTCTAATTCCACAGCATTTGTAAAGTTTAGTGATAAGGTTATAAACTGTAATATATCTCTACTGTCTCTGCATGATGCCACCTTAGACCAATGACCAACTACTGTGACCTGCTCCAGGTGCCCTACACTACTGACCACATTCAAGTTTATATGGACTTTACTGGCTGCTACCACCATTACTATCATCATAATTAACATTCATGTTCACTACTGTCACTATATCAGTACACCTGAACACTACAACAGATAAGATTGTATGACTGTATCAGTAACTTATAAGTAGTAGACCAAAGGAGAATGTGTCCCCAATGTGAGTCTGGTTCCTAACAAGGATTCTTCCTCCAGCTCTGAGTGAGTTTTCCCTTGCCACTGTCGCCGTTGGCTTGCTCACTGAGGATTTGGTGTTTGTTATTACTAACCCTATAAAGCTGCTTTGTGACATCAGCAATAAAAAGCGATTTACATATAAATTTGACTTGACTTGAAATTTTTACTAATGTGTGTAAAAAATAACTCAGATGAGCTTCTAGTTCACACAAATCCATAACGTTAATGAATGTGAAAGTATAGAGTAATGTTATTTTTTCTGTATGAACACCCAAAGTACAATTCTGAGATCTGTGTGCTTCTCTCTCCCACTCTCTCTCTCTCTCTCTCTCTCTCTCTCTCTCTCTCTCTCATTTCATAGGTAGATGAAATGTACCTGCACTTTACTTTGAAATGGACTTGTTATAGGCTTAGGATTCAGCCAATTACAGAAAGATTTGTAGTTGGCCCATCAATTACAGAAAGATTTTCCAGTCGACTACATATAAATGGAAAATCACTTTGATTTATTTTTTGTGAAGTTGTTTCTTTAATCCAATATCATTCTGTAAAGTCTATAGTGTGACTGTTTGGTATATACCAGCCCTTTTTGTTTCTGAAATGGCTTTTTTAGTTAGATTTGCAGCTACGAAGCACCAACAAACTCCATAGTAATCCAAATTATTATATAAACATACATTTTCAAAACTTACATCCACAGTCACGTAAATCATATCCACATCATAATGAATGTCTCACAGATTAGTCCGTGTGTTTTAACAAACTGTAAGCTACAGATATTCTAAATCTAAACTTTACTGCTACAGACCATTTTAGAGACCAGCCAGGCTGTATTTACTAAACAGAAGATTGGAATAGACAAAAGAAGGTATAAGATGTGATGCACATGTGATGCTGATGCTAACATCCAGGCTCTCTGTGGTAATTTAGGGAAATGACAGATTATTTATTCCTTAAAAACAGACTGGCTAGATAAATTGTTTTCAAGTTACTTTACAGAATGTCTTTTGGCAAAACTAGTCAATGTCAAAGTCAAGTTCAGATAGAGCACAACATATAACTTGCTTTATTTCATCTACTTGTAAATGTGCCAGAGGCATAATATATAATGAGACCAGTCACTGATTAAAAATCAATGGAAACACTCGTAATGCTTAAATGGACTCTGATTGACATCTGATTCATGGTAGTCCCATCATTCCACAAAAAGCCAAACAGCTACGCTCTCCTCTCCTTTGTTGTGAAGTTGTCCACATACTGATTATGCTTAACAGTGTGTAATAATTCAGCACTACAATTACATTATTTTATTTGCCACACATTTTAAATATGCTTGCAACTGTTTCTCTCTATTTAAAATGACAGGAGCCTGAGATTGTGGATCAGATAATGGCTCAGGGGCCTTTGTAAAGATGGGCGCTGAATGAGAAGTAGGCTTAGACCTTTGGCCACTACCGTCATCTATAATTTTTGGCTTAAAATCAAATCTGGCGATATTCTAAAAGCATTTGTAATGCATTTGTAATAATACCGCTACTATCATGTGATGGTTCCCTGTAGACATCTTTTTATGCCTGTTAGGTAGACATTGACCAACCCTAGTGGACAGACTTGCCTATAAAGACTTGTGAATTGTGTCTGAACAAGTTTTTGCAGTGCTGGAATGTGATCTGTCAGATGATGCTTCACTGGTGCAACCAATAAATAGTGGATGTAAATGTTACTACCTCTCCGAGAAGACTAACTGGAGTGATTTAAGGGCCTGGTGTATTGACACATCACCAGGCCTTCAGAACTCCATTAGCTGTTTAGTAGGTTACACTGGGAGAGTGCTGAATGCCTGAAGCCATTAGCAGCCTTTGTGAGAAAAGTGTGAAGACGGAAATTGCGGCCATCTTTTTAAAGGGCCAGTATCACTCAAGCCAAATTGCAGTCATTTCTGATGCACTCAGAATTTCAGCCTGTCATTAGTGTTCTTTTGGCGAGAGGCTGAGAATCCGTTCATTATGTCTCCTTCTGATATGAGCAGTAATTGAAACAAATAGATTTTCTGCCAGAATTGGGGTTAGTTATTGTCTTAGTTCTGACTTTTTTCAAGAACTTTTAAGCCAAAATGCACTAATATATTCCAGGATTCATGCAAAGTTATTTGTATTGCGGTCCTCTTTGTTTGTTTGTACTTTGTTTTTGGTTTGAAAACTCAAATTTATTATTTATGCAAAATAATGGTATCAGAATTTGTACTTCACTTTTACTTCTGTCTTCTTTGAAGCTTCAGCAGTTCTTTTATTTGGACCAAAGGAAACATTACAGAACAAATCCAGCCAGGCTTGGGAACTCTCCCACCGACACTCCTCTGCAGTTTGGCGAGGTCTGCCGGACAAAGCCACCTACAGTTGTGCCTCTTGTTTAGGGCAGTGGTGCCTGCCTAGTTGGGTCAGGTTCACAGATGGATTAGGTCTCATTAAGTTCAGCAGTACTTTAGCAATTGGGTTAAATCCCACAAGGCAAGTTAGGAGGCTGACCCTGGGTGGCATTTTGTAATCAAACGGTCTTCTTGGAGAAAAAAAAAGTTAAATGTCAGTCTTTGTCCACAGGGTGCAATTAGGCATTTAGACCAGAAGACTACAGTCATCTCCTGAAGCACCACAATCTCGTTCTCTGTCCCTCAGCCATTTATTTCCTCTACTAATTAAATTTTTTCCAGAGTTACAGTATAGTAGTGTGAGCTAATGGCTGTACATGTATTTTCTCATCCTTATTAACCAAGCACTGTTTTATCATTCTTCACCTAGTTGCATAATTACAAGCCCTTTGCTGCTGCCATGATTCATAGTTTCACACATGAGTAAAGAAACCTGTTTTTTTCCCCTTTTTATGAAATATTACTACTGATGCGCTGTTTACTTACGTGGAAACTTACTAGATGTACACTTTGACGTTTTTGCTCAGAACTTTATTTATATCAGAGTAAAGGGGTTTGTTAGAATAGTCATAGCCAGTTAGCCAGTAAGTGCTTCATGCCTCTTGACTGTCTACTCTGCCTGCATGGAAAGAGGCATTCAGAGGCCAGTAGAGGAGCCTAAAACCATCCTTAAATAAGAGCTTTACCTCAAAATCAAATAATAAAAGCAGCTAGGAGTTAAAAAGAGGTCCAAAAACTCCTCACGAGTTTCCTATTGAGCTGCAGTAAGACTTCTTAGTACATCCAGCGCATCAACACAGGAACTGAAGTTTGTTATGCACCATGACGCTTTTTTAGGGTCTAAAATAAATAGCAGCAAAGCCATCCTGGTGCTGTCACCACCAGCAGAAAATGAAAAGCAAGAAAGCAATTTGAATAACAAAAATGAAAAATGCAGATTCCTTACAAATATAAATGAAAATATAGTTAAATTAGCTAAATCCCTTAAAATGGTACTTATAGATTTTATACTTGAGTAAACCAAGGTGTTAGTAAACCAACCACAAACTGTACTGGTGCATCTCCATAAAGTTAGAACATACAAAGTTCGTTTGTGCTCAAAAGTTAATTAAAAACACATATCTTTCATCTAATGTTATTTTACTGTACTGTGATGAATACCAACTGTGTGTTGTGTGTGTGATGGCACCTGTAGGACTGCTTAAATTTCACTCTACCTTATGCCTAGTTCACACTACACTATTTTAGCCCAGTTTTCCAGTCACCGACAGTTTTTTATAGATCGCCAAAAAAACCTCTGCTCGGAGGCAAGTCTGGGATTACTTGGCACTTGCTCAGTCGTGTGGGGTGAACTGCTGTGAGACACTCGCTGAGTTGTAGACACCTGGCAAATATTTGGCATTCTAAATACCTGGTCTACTCTGTGAGTCGAGCAGTAAGTACCTACAACCAATGGGATTGCGTAGAGAGAGAACCATGTGACCTATGATCAATACAATGAACAGATGGAATAACGCTGGCAACAGGTGGGATTATCCTATGTTTGAACTGAACAAATACATTTTCATTTATTAATTATTTACCTCCAACTTTCTCTTCAGAACAGACAATCCCTGCTGGCCACGTGCCTTTATACATCATCTCATCCATATTGTTTCCTGTTTCTTCTTTCTTTTGTTGTTGCAAATCAGCGCAGTAACGACTTGTACTGCTTGTGTCTTGATGTCCATTTTGGAAAGTAGTATATCTCCTGCATAGCATCACTAGTTCTATGTGTGCTTAGTTCTGTTCTCTAGACAAAACATGTTTTTAAAGAGCATTAAGGTAAGTCTGCAATTTCCCAAGATGAAAAATCATATATTTCGTGACCCAGTATTGCCGACCAGTCAAGTGTTAAAGCCACAACAACTGAAAGACTCACAATTACAGCTCAACCAGTCATGTAGTGTGAATGGCACAATGACCAAAGACTCAAAAAGTGGTGTAGTTTGAACTTGGCATTAGGTGGCATGGCAGTAATGAATCCTGAATCTTGAAGCACATGATTTTAACATAATTTGAGATTCTGGATTTCTGATTTTCATGAGCTATACTGAACAGTAAAGACTTGAAATATGTGACATTATGTGTAACAAATATATTACCTTTGAATTAAATTATGAACATAAATGACATTCTAATGTTTTTGTGATGCTCTAGTATGTAGTCAGTACAGCTGACAGGAGGCTGTGGGCACAGGAGAGCTTGGCGACAGTATAGTAGAGCACTGTGGCAGAGCAGGCACAGCAGATAGAATAGGCACTTCAGTCTCTGCTACCCCCAAAGAGCCTTTCAATAACATCCTCACGTCCTCCTCCTCCTCCTCCTCCTCCTCAGCGGGAGGGAAACGCAGATGGAAGGGGCGGGGCCTGTGCGCGGTGGGCGGAGCGTGTCATTGTGACGCAGCGTTGCATAAATAACACAAAAAAGTGCAAGAGAGAGAGAGAGAGAGAGAGGGGGTAAGGGGGGGTCGAAATTCTCCGTTGCCATGGCGACCTTCGCGCCTGACTGCGCTTCCATTATTCCGCGGCTGCTAACGGACTCTGCGGTCCTCTGAAGGACTCTCCGCTGAGTTTGTGGGAAAACGACGCTTTGCTCCGGGTGTTTGGGAGACGGAGCTGTTTTGTGCACATGCGAGGTTTACAGAGGACTCAGGTGGGCTCAGGTAAGGAGGCGTGGCCGCGTTTCTGTCAGAGCAACAGGTGCTTGGCTAGCGTTAGCCGGAGCTAGCATCTCCGCTTCAACGGCCTTTATTCATTATCTTTTTCCCTCCCTTATGAGTCGTCAGATGAAACATTGAATGGAGTATGCCTGTCAGCTTCTTGACCTTTTCGTGTCTGATGCAAAGTCTCTTCCCGCCTCCAAGCGAAGTCACTTCCGGCTAACGACGCTGAGGGAAAGTGAACCGAGCTGACTAACACTGTCTGACTGTCTCATATAACACCGACAGCTCGGTTATTGGGGCCTTGTGCTTGGGAATTATGTGTTTTTGCCGCTTCTGTGGTCCAATTAGCTTCATACCAGTTCCGCCACCCCCCCACCCCCCCCTAGTAAGTGTATAGACCCTCTCTTCCCCAAGTTGAATGGCCATTTCTGTAGCCTTCATCTGGGCTCCTGCCCAGAATAGCAGGTGATGCTTTCTGGCCCACAGTGTGACTGAACCGCTCCGGGGAGAGGCTTTGACCTTGTGGCTAAGTGAACTCATTTCAGTCCTGTCACAAAGAAAGTGGGAGCTTTGCATTGACTGCTGTAGCCTGAGGCCATGGTACACAGCTCTTTCTCTTTACTCCTCTCCCTTCTTTCTCCCTGTCTATGCCACACACTCACACTGTGACTTGTCATGTAGTTGACTGTAAACACGAGTGTCTTGAACCTGCATTTTGAAACCATATTTTCGTGACGTGTTCATTTATACTCATATTTGCTTATTAATCCATTTTGCACACTCATTCCTCTCTCCTAAAACTTGAATGTTGTGGTTGGTTTTTCACTTTTAGCAACAAGATGGACATTATTAACTTTAACTTTTATTATAAACATAAACATGTACCTTATCTCCAACACCACCTCATCACTTTCTCAATGTTCCTCTGGTTATCAGTACAGATCTCTTTCTGACTGGATTTTCCCAGTCATTACTTTAAAGAGGCACATTGGGATTTCAGTCTCAGAATTAGCATTGACAGGTTTGTCGTTAAATGTTAAGTGGTGCATACTTAATTAAGATGGCAGTGTGGGAGTGTTCACTGTTACCATTTCCTCTTTGTAGTTTTATTATTCTGCAATGATTGTAGATTATTTTTACTGTATCACTTTTAGGTTATCACTTCCTTATAAACTTGCCATAGTGAGTAGGCTATAGTGTTTTTTATGAAAAACTCTATAGCCTACTCACTTTTGTGATTTGTTATAACACTTTTTGAAGAGCTATAAAACAGCAATGTTTTTCTGTGTTTTATGTTATATCTTGGGGAAAGACAGTGTAATGACAGAAGTGAACATGAATGCACAGAAAAGCCAGCAGTGTGCTGCAGTACTTACCAGTCCTTGAAGTCCTTTGTATATATATGAAGTACAGTAAACATATTTAGTGATCTGATTACATGTGTGGTTTTTGTGTACATTCATTGACAGTTCTCTGTTGTTTGTCATGAAGGAACTGCAGTTTGAGAGACTAACCCGAGAGCTAGAAGCTGAGCGGCAGATTGTGGCCACCCAGCTAGAACGATGCAAACTGGGATCTGAGACTGGAAGCGTGAGCAGCATCAGGTAGGTTGAGTGGAGAGCCCTAACTAAATTTTTATTCATTTACCACCAAAAGTTAGCATGCTCCTTGTCTAATATGTCTGCACAATATGTCATTTTTAAATTATCATTATATTGGATTTGCACTAGTGGTATTGCAGTTGTGAAATAATAATATATAATAATATTTTAAATAATATAAATAATAATCATTATCCAGCATTGCAAGTCATATTGTGATATGTAGAGTTATAACCACATCAGGGCATGATTTTAGATCCTGGACACAGTGCTATAATTCAGGGTCTTTTTTGAAAGTGAAAGTAAAATATTTAATCAACATTCATCACAGCAGTGGACCGTGCCTCCTCTTGGACAGACAGTTGCAGAGGCTAATCCCTAGATAATCTTACAGATCTTACACATGCCCTTGAATCAAATATTAATGTGATTCAAGAGCATTGATGAAATTTCACGCTCTTATTATCTAGTACGCTAACATTATTGTACAGCCTCTCTAACTAACACCTAACTTAAAACCTGCACCCTCCAGTTCCAGTCATAACTCTCCTTACTGCTTCTACTAGGCTAGCCCATGCAGGTTAGACTAGGAGAGTAAATTCTATTGCCTCTTTCTGTTTGTTCTGCTGTCTTGTGATCATTGAACAAACTGCAGCAAAGACTTGAAATAATCTTTCTGTTCGATTGTGAGGTGCTTGGGTTTATTGAGACAGCACCAAAGATATGAATCATAAATTGTTTACAGTGAAGTTAACACTGCCAATGTGAAATGTTCTTTGTGACACTGAAAACACTTTCACAGAAGAGGGCCTCTTTTCAAAAACCAATTACTAACTGTTTTGCAGTAATCTTTGTCTCTACTTGAATGTAGACAATGGGTTATATTGTCCAACATTGTCAATTTGTCTCTAATTGACCACTCAGCCTCCTGACTGCAGAAAGATTCTGACAAGATCTTATTCAGTATCTGAAACAAGATTTTGTTCTTCAGAGGAGAGGTTAATCAGTCTCCAACAATGAAAATCATTAATTGTATTTGAGCAGGAGACAAGGGAGAATGGATCAAATCAAATTGAATGGCTCGTCCTCTGTCTCTGTTGATAAAGAACAAATCTGTATATTTAATCTTTTGTGCAGCAAGCTTAACATCCTAACGCTCATCAACTGTGAAACATCAGGACTGGTTTAGACTAGTGCTTTTTTGTTGTATACTAGGTTTGACCATTTAATTTATGTAAATTGTAGTGTTTTTTTTTCCTCTTTGTTGAAAACCATGGATTTTAAGGTGTTATTTTAACTCGCATTGAGAATCTACAGCATTCAGAAACATTAAAATATATTTGAACCATGACTAGCATTTTTGTAAGGGTAAGTTTGTATGTGGATTCTCTGGTGTTTACTCTGAGTGCACATCTAGATTTTGAGGTGACGGTTAATAGTTACTGCTGTGGTTTTGAGTCTTAGTGGGTCAGGTAAGGTCAGACTTGTCTGCAGACAAACTCAGCTTATTGCCAGACAGTTGGCTCACAGCCACAAACAAGCTGCCTGTACCCGAAAATCCTAGTGTGTCTACAGTAGATCTCATGCAAAGCTTAATTCACATTATCTCTGCAGTCATCTGAAACAAATAATGGGAATATTTTTGGATTATAACGTCAAAGTTAATTATGTAATGGACTTCTGTAATGACTTATTCATAGTTTGCATGGGAATTTGCATGCATGCAAATTAAAATAGTTACCAATTCTCTGCCTCCCCTCAATTAAGACTTGAATTTTTTGTAACTGTTAAAACTTAAAGAGTTTGTTTGTTAAAGAGTGAGTTAAGCTATTTTGAATGTTTTTGCAATTTTGTCTCATTATGCAAACTTAATGGATGAGGCAGAGGGAATGAACTGGAGTGGAGCTTCCTCCGCCAAGTTCATTAAGTTTGTATAATGGGACACCTTGAAGCCTGTTATCCTGCTTCTACTTTGGTGGCATGTATACATTTCTGTGCATTTAAGTGTAAAAGAAAGCATGAGAAATAATCTAAAAATCACAAAAAATCAATTTTGACAAATTTGTTTCTGGCTGTCATTTACAGGTTGTCAGTTTACTATGGTTGTTGTTACCATTCACATTTTTCAGAGTACAGATAAAGACCACTGATTAAACAATTTTTTTAACCAAATCTACTTCAGATGTGTTCTATTATACAAACTTAATAGACACGTCAGTCAGTCTGACTATTTCTCTTTACTGGGGTATATACTGTTTTAACAGTTATAAAAATTCAGGTCTTTATTAAGAAGAGGGAAAACATGGAAACATTGCTTGTTTAATCTGACAACAGATTGTTTTCCCCTATTTGCCACAGTACAATAATTTCACTAGTGCACCAGTGCAGAGAATCAGAGCTTTGTGTGGTACCCTGTTTTAAATCACTGTTTAATGATGCTCAAAAATCTGTTTTCTTTCATTTATTTGCCCTCGCTACTTTTGCATTTAGCAGACATTCTTATCCACTGACTTACATAATTCACTCTGTTACTTTTCTTTTACTCTCTTCCACCTACTGCAATTTTTTAGTGTGTATAAGTGTGTAAAATCCTAAGCAGTACACTATATTTTTGTATGGAATGAACTGAGATAGAACTTGGAAATAGGCAATATCATAAAAATACCTTGGGGATGCATCCAGTCATGTTAAACAAGTGCCCCAGTTGTTTAATGAAATGTGGCTTTTTTTTCAGCAAACTTTCAAAAGCTCAACTTTGAGCTGAATTATGGTATAGTTATGAAATAATTATTCAGGTTCTCTAGAGTACAAATGTTCTCAAGTCTCTGTCTGTCTAAGATATATATATTTTAAAAATCCACTGTTCTCTATGGCTGATGGAAACGACAGGCTAAGTAGTCTTATTGTGTGAAGCTATGACTCTCCGGGCCGAACTCAGGCACAGCCCCAAACATCTGCTCGTGTGAGCAAGGCCTTTGACTCGTTGCTAAATGCTCTCTGTTGAGCCTCATCCTGTCGCACGGAGCTGTCTCGCTAAACGCTGTCTGCCGAGCACAGCGAGGGAGTATTAAGCCAAAGCTGTTAGACTGTTTTCCTGCCAGATAGGTCCAACGGCCTCTCGTGGGCTCAGCATATAGCAGTTCTGTATAGATGCAGCATTCAGGAATGAGGAGAGACGGGCACATGCTGTGAAGGCTTTGCTGGGAATGATGGTGATGATGCCACTACAGCATGACTGACAAGGTTTCAGGCTTGGAAGCCTGATGCTATCGGCCTGTTAATTAGTAAGGAATTAACATGAATTCCAGTTGAAACGGAAACCTATACAAAGGACCAATATTAGCATGATTAATCTCACAGGCAGTAATTTTAGTGTGATGCTTGAAGGCATTAACATTTTCCACTCCAAGCAATTGCATTACCATTTGCATTTGGATCTTGCAGTGTTTGTTTTGTATTGGAGGAATTGCTTTGCTGAGTTTCATGAAACCCAGTGGTTCTAAAGTGTAAATAAGTAGACATTGAAAAAGAAGAGCATTAGCCTGTCCAGATATATTGAATGGAGTTATTCATCTCTTAAATGTCATTTCAGCAATATGACATAAAAAAGTTTGGCTTGTTTGTTTTGGTATGACTCATAGATGTGAGTTGTGTAGTGTACTGTGGTGACTGATTTAACCGGCACCAATAGATGGCATTACATTTAAGCCATAGTACCCAGATCCAGTTCTCTTTATAGGAAGATTTTTATGGGTAAAAAACAGGCCAAATGAACCACATGGAACACTTTTTTTTTTTATTTGAAATGCTTCCTCCTAGTGTCATTGATCTGTAATGTTACATGTATGTTACACTGGACATTTATGCTTAATATAAGCCTCATTTGAAAATGAATAAGTTTGACTTTGTTTTGTATGATAATACAGATTTGTCATTTTATTTGCATTTCCACAACACTGCTGGTTTAGCTTAACAACATTATTTTTAGTTTTCGTTTACAACCCATAAATGTGATAACTGCATGAAAATACATAAGACTGCCTCATACCAACCTTTTTTAGATCACAGACTGTCATATGACTAAATTGTGGGTGTTCAGTATATGTTATTTAGTGGACTTCATGAGGTTAAAGTGAAGGATAAAGCTTTATAGGCACTTTGCAGACATGTTTAAGGTCCCATATTATAGCCTTTTCCCACAAGTTAACAAGTTCAATGAAGACCTAAAAGAAATGTCTGTCCTAGTTTTTTGGTCAAAATACCTCAGTGGTTAGTTGTCGGAGATGCCTTGATGCATTTTTAAGAGGTTTCATTTGAAGATAAAAGCTCAATTACATGTTTTTGCCAACATTAGTTGGATGTTGTCATCAAAAATAATCCCAGGCCAATCTACTCTTTTCTGACACTGTGTCAGGTATTTGGGTTCTTTGTTAAAATATAAAATGTCTGACTGTGTTTCAAACTCGAGTGGAGTTACACTGGTGGGAGGCATGACTAAGTCCTCTTGCTGTGCAACAAGAGATGCCCAACCTGAAAAAGTGTGTAGGGTTTGTGACACATATTTCATCATGGGGTCATATGGGTCAAATATTTGCATGTGCACCTTGCATCTTGATTCATCTGTATATTCCTGATATAATTCCTAATTATGCATGCAGTTATTAAGAAACACACTACCAATGTGCATGCTTCTTGATGCAGTCATAAACCAATCAAGTATATGCATCCATTTCAACACACATGCAAAGCCATGTTGTGCTTCTTTTTTCATTGCTAATACAGTCACCACTCACATGCCAGATGACACAATTTGCCACAATCAGCAAGGTCTTTGCTATTGATCTGAGGATGTGACAAGGTTAAAGACTGCAGCACTTGAAGTTGTACGGTAGATGCTGGTGGTAATAAAGGAAAAGAAAGCCTCCCCGTCTGCTGGCATACCCCGGGGTGTCTAACTCAGACAGGCCCTCTATGCTCCGGCTGGATATTAGGCTTATTAAGGCTGTCTGCCACGCTGCCTGACTCATACTAAGCACCTCCCTGTACAGTAAGAGGGAAGTTGGAGCATATTGATCTGGCAGCCAATCTGTTAGGCTTAAGAGTAGATGAAAGCCCGACTCGGCCCTGGGCTGAGAAACGATGCCGAGCTGAACGATTTCAGCTTAAGCTGGCTGATTTAAGCTCAGTCTGACTGTGAGACAGCTCTACAGAGCAGAGCAGAAACCCACCTGGAAGATGAGGCAGTAAAATTTAGGGTCCTGGCATTCTATGCTTCACTAAAACATGTGCCTGAGCATTCAGGGAATAAAGTTGATAATCATAGATTACATCATATATGCCATACAGTATATGTTATATTTAGAATGCTAAACAACTACAGAAAAAGACTTAATTACAAATATCCTCTTAATAGCCATCATTGTGCAGTTAACTGCATAAGCTACATAGAAGAAGACTTACTGCCAGTTTTTCTGTTTTTTTTTCTGTTTTCAGTTTTGCATCACTGTGTATATATATGTACTGTAACATTTGCCCAGATTGCACATTTAGTTGATTTTCTAAGTGAAAATAAGAACAAAACAATGTGCTCTGTTTGGTTTTTTAAATTTTTTTAAATTAACACATCGTAAAAAAAAAACATACTGTACACTATTTAATACACCACAACTTTTAGACAGGTCACTTTTCACGTATTTCCAAAGCCATTAAATTCAGTAAATAAAGACTAAGTACAAGATGCAAAATATGCATGTTTGAACCTATTTAGTTTAACTAAACTTTGTGTAGCATTTTGTATGGATTTGTTCAAAAACCTTTGATATTTACATTGTAACGTCCATATTTATATTGTATATTTTTGCATTATAAGCCACACTTACTTTTACCAGTGTAATACAACAATATAAGCAATATAAAAATACAAGTTCACATGCACTAGAGCACCACTTTGAGGCAGAGTAGTGGGAGTGTCTACTAATATCAGTTGACCAAGTTTCATGTCTGGCACAAACCTTACAGTTCTGTCTGTGTGATTCATTTTAGAAAAGATATAAAAAATAAAAATGGGAACAAAAACAATAGACTGTATCTGAGATTTCCAGAGTTTAGTAGATGCAGCTGCGGCAATGACCAACCTCCCACACATTGATGAAAGCATACTAAAGAGCAATAATGCTACCTGAAACCAGCTAGCTTAACTTATTGTTGACCAAGTGTGGGTGTAGTATTCTGATGAAGAAATAATTCCTTTTAAAATATTATATCAAAGGAGAATTCCATATTAGAAGAGTAATACTACAGGTACAGGCTCTTTTGATCAGCCATGGTCTGAACTACAAGTTCCTTAACACTAATAAAATATTATCATAGAGTTATTGTAATTGCTCATTATTATTAGCAGAGTTGCGGTGTGTGTGGTATTCGGAGCATGACTCAGTGGCGCGTGCATGGAGGAGTAGTTTTTCTAGACGTTTTATGGCTTTACATGCCAGCTGGAGCATCCCTGCAGGCAGTGGCACACGCCCAGCCTGCCCTGTGACAGCGTGGCCCAGTGCCGGCCACCGTGGCCCTGCCAGCCTTGCCTGGCATTAGCCTCACCATTCAACCCCACATGTGCCACTATTCCGTCTGTCAGCCCCACACTTTCACACACTGCTGCCTTGCGGGGACAAAATGTTTTAAAAATGATTTTTTGAACAATTATTTGTCAGTAAATAAATTAATAAAAAAAAACTCCTGAACAAAGTCCAACTGAAAACTATGTGGCAACATCTATAGAGTGTTTCTTTTGATGTTATGGGATGAAGCCTGAAACCAGAGATCTTGATACTTTGTTTTTTGGCATATGCCAAATGACGTCTCATGAACAACTATGACTGAATCAGGTAGAAGTGTGCTTGTTCAGTAAAGATACAGTAGAAATGTCTTTTCCGGTGCTGTTATTACCAAAAATTTATGGTGTGAGACTGAAATCTTCAGTAGAGCGTTTGAGAGAAGCTGTGAGACAAGACCCCATGTACCAACTGTTCGGACCAACTGTTCCTGTACTGTATATATGGCAATATCACATGGAAAGCTTCTGCAAAGCGATCAAGCAATGGTCCAGACCAAGAAAAGGCCTGATCTCTGATTGATGAATACTGCATGAGAAGTGGCCAAATACTATACCAAGGCCTCAACAATAGTAGACTTATATACAAGATATTATTTTATGTAACCAGCAGATAGTATACTAGAGGTAAAACCTTGGCACATAGCACTTTTCATTCAAACAGGCAGTCTGTGAGCTCACTGTTAGCTGTTAAAACCAAAAGCTAACAAACTAAACGTTGCTCAATGTGCGTAAAGTTATTGTTCTGAAGGAAGGTCCACCTTAATAGCTGGGGACCTGTGTCAGCTGAGTTTGTTGTGATATACAGTGAGGGTGTAAATTTGCTGTTCAGGCTGCAGAGCTAAGGGTGTATTGACTCCGAGCAGTTAAAATTCACTGTGTGGAGCATGCCATGGGCTTCCCTTTTTCTGCATCTGAGCCAGGTTCTAAATCTCCTTCTGTACTACAACATGCAATGATTCAGCACTTTCTGCTTCACTCACACATTACTGGATGCACTCTCTCTGTACCTTCCCTTATTTTGCTCTTTCTCTTCACTTCTTCTGCTCACAATGTCTTCTCTTCAATATCCCCAATATCCTTCTCCATCCCCTTTCACTTTTCTCATTCTTTCTCTCTGGCATTGAAATGTATTATAGATCATGACAGTAGGACAATGTAAATGACTATCTGAGATGACTGATAAATAAAGAATTTTAATTGTAATTATGTTGTCATAGACGGTTGATAGAGTAGACCTATATAGCGAACAACTTGACAAATAATATACACAAGGCATTTTATTGTCTTTTACTATTAGCCAAGTATCATTGAAACACTTGATCGTTGGAGGACAGTAATAAGCCATTAGACTACAGTAGGTAAAATGTCCCAAAGTCATTGTCATCATCTTTGATTAATAAAACCTTCTGGAGTATCATATTTTTGTTTTGAGTTTAAATTCCCCTTAATTAATAACAACAACCAAATTCATCACATTCAAGGTACTGCTTTCTGATATGTTGGCCTTAACATTGTGTTGATTTTTGGAACCAGGGCCAAACGCAGCTCTCTATCCAGGAAACTCCAGCTTGCTTCTCGGAATCAAAATTATTAAGTGGATCAAATGGTCAGATTTATCTCTACTGCTGGCATGCTTTCTGGTAAGCCAGTATCTACATTTAGCTTGCACACATACAGCAGTGCTGGGAGTGGTCTTTCCTCCTCCAGTGTGGGCAATGAGTGTCCTGACTCTTTTTTTCTCTCTACTTTTCCCTTTTTTTAACAGATGAGTGCTTCTGGTCTGCACTCATTAGTGCCATTATAAGAATCCCTTTCACTGCTGTATTAGGCACCAGTGCCTGCTGTGTGTGGAGCTCCACTGTGGCCCAGTCCAAGGAGATGAAGAAGACTATTCGCCCCCAGAGAACTCTGAGACCATCTTCTCTGTGCTTAACATGCAGCTGCCATGCTCATGTGTGTGTCCACTAGTCGAAATGATTCTTGTCATTCTCACTTGCGGTTTTAGCTTCTGCCATGGACTTTCAGTAGAAGAAGCTGGCTGCTATTTTTACACAGTGGTCTCCTCTTTTTTTTTGTGCATCTCTCTTCCTTTCTGTTGGGAGGCACCTAGTGACCCCCAGCAGTGTTGGAGCTAAACAGTCTCTCTCTTTCTCTTTCTCCTTACCCCTCCCTCTCTTGTCCCTTTCAAATGCATTAGGAGAGGACAAAGGCCGGCCTCAGCTTTGCTCTGGCTTGTCATAGCACACTTTCACTCTTTCACTCTTCATTCTTTTCTTTCTCCTCCCTCTCACACTTCAAGGCACACACTCTAAGACACACGCATGCGCACACCCAAGGACACATTTTGTTTGCAAATGTATTTTAAGCCACATCAGTCACTAAGATAAGCTCTGCTCACTGAATTGAAATGAGACAACACTAATAAAACTGTAACATATCTTCAGATTTCTGATGCAGTTTATTGTGATTGTTTATGTGCTTCATATCGTAGGCAGGCAGCCCTTACAGAAAGCTTTGATTTTAGTCTTACATTGTTTATGCTGAAGTACATTTAAACTGAGCTAATGTGACAGATTTATATAAAAAATAAAAATGCAAAAAGCTGTTGATATGTATTTAGCTTATTTAAGCTGTTAATACTGTGAATAGTTTCATAGCCATGTTTCTTCTATCCCTTGATGTGGGAGACACGTATTTAAACTAAATTATAATAAAAGTCAACTGAAACGTGTAATACTAATCTAAATCACAGTGCTATAGCTGTAAGTGTTTTTGTCAATATGGAAATGGGGTCCATAAAAAGCAGTGATTAACTGTTGACCACACATTGACCCTCCACATGCTCTAAGCTATGGGCTCATCTGTCATGACATAATTCTGAAGTTAATTATCTAGGGAGGAGAAGATTTTCTGTAACTAAAAGTTTTTAATGATTCTTGTATTGACTTACTCAGAACAGCTGTTTTTTATTAGATTTAGGGTTAATTTGATGTAATTTATGTAATATGTACAGTATATTAGGAATGTCCCAAAGTAACTGTCCTCATATTTTTTAACACTTGATCAAATGCAAGTGCTTTAGTAATATTATGTGTTAATATGCATGTACAATTATATTGATATTTTTCAAGATAATACATATGTGCATTAATGTAATAATTCAATTTAATTGTGTATTTTCTTAACTAAAACTTCAGATAGAGATACCGTATTTTCCGGACTATAAGTCGCTCCTGAGTATAAGTCGCACCAGCCATAAAATGCATAATAAAGAAGAAAAAAACATATATAAGTCGC
>BRDA01028630.1:0-29062 GCA_036984385.1 Crenuchus spilurus | reverse complement strand
TCAGTGTTGCTTCCTAACTGGACAGGTTGGTTTCACAGAAGTGTGTTTGACTTGGAGTTACATTGTGTTGTTTAAGTCTTCCCTTTATTTTTTTGAGCAGTGTATATGGCTATATTTGGGTTATTTGTGTAGCCATCACACCCTTTTGGTTCTTAACACTACCATTAAACTACCATTATCAGCTTACATCACTACCATGTAGAGCCTTTCTCTACAATTTTGCATCAGAACATTCTGGAAAAACTGAAATTACATTATGCAGAAATGTAGAAAATCGATGGAATTCCCTTTTAAAAAGGAGATGTTGGTGTGAGCTCTAGAGGAGGAGTAAATTTTCTTGAATTGATGGGCAAAATCTCTCTCTTGTTGCTATTTATCTCCCCTCTTTCTTCTCTTTCACTGCTGGTCCTGCAGGGCAGGAAGGCAGCTCTACTCTTAATGCTTAGACATCAATAAATCTTTCTTCACTGACATCAGTCTGTCTGAAACCGGAACTCTGTAACAGGTCCACCTCATTGTGTTGGTGAGAAATTGCACACCTTTTGTAAAGTCCTTCTCATGCCCTAAAACCTGCAACATGATTCATGAAAACAAGGCCTTGACACTGCCAGCTCTGTGATTCTGTGATTAGATTTCTTTTCAGTGTGCTAATGTTCTGTTTTTGTCATTGATTGTAATGACTCCAGGCATGTGTTTGCTGGAAGACGTGTATTTGACACTCATTTCTTTATCCTTCCACACAGGGAAATCCAGATAAACATCTGCTGTACTAATTTGGATGCATTAGGACAAATCTCTCGCCCCACCCCACCCCCATCCTCTCCCATATCTGCCATTTTTCTAATGTGTTTGAACTTCAGGCAGTACATGTTAATTGCTTTGTGTCATAAATATTATTTGTACTATTCCCTAATTAAGCCTATATAATTAATTTCTCTGGCTTTGTTTCTCTGGTGTTTTGAGCGTTGTCAACAAGAAACATGGGTGCAAAAACATGGCAGCCAAGAACAGGTGTACAAAACAAAGGATGCTGGCTGGACCACACCGGCACTCTCTAAAACGGAGCGTAAACCTGTAAACGGTTAAATGTTAATTTATCCTTTTCATTAGTCTTTTGTGTTTATTTCTCATTGTGTTCTGTATGTAAAACTATAGTTATTCTATATAAAATGTGTTTTTGTTCATATTTGAGTGTCTGGAACAGATTAATTTGAATTTTTTTTTATCGTTTATGGTTATCAGGCACTCTAGATCAGATTAATGATGAAAACCAAGATTCTACTGTATTTGAACTACATTGAAAGGGTCATGTGATCAAATTAATGTGTTTTTTAATAGCATTTTTCTCCCTATTTCAGACAACATGGACTCCTTCAGTACAAAGAACCTGGCCCTGCAGGCCCAAAAGAAGCTGATGAGTAAAATGGCAACCAAGACGGTGGCCAACCTGTTCATTGACGACACCAGCAGCGAAGTCCTGGATGAGCTGTACCGTGTGACCAAGGAGTACACCCGCAACCGTAAGGAGGCACAGAAGATCATCAAGAACCTCATTAAGATGGTGGTCAAACTGGGGGTCCTGTACCGCAACGGGCAGTTCAATAATGAGGAGCTGGTGCTAATTGAGCGTTTCCGCAAGAAGGTCCACACTCTGGCCATGACGGCAGTCAGCTTCTACCAGATTGACTTCACCTTTGACCGAAGGGTCATGAGTAGCCTTCTCAACGACTGCAGGGAACTTCTCCACCAGGCCATTAACCGCCACCTCACAGCCAAATCCCATGCACGGGTCAACCACGTCTTCAACCACTTCTCTGATTGTGACTTCTTGGCGGCTTTGTACAGTCCGTCTGAGGTCTATAGATCCCACCTTCAGAGAATCTGTGATGGGGTCAACAAGATGCTGGACGACGGCAGCCTTTGACCCCGTATTCTTCCTTTACCTCCTTGAGCTCTTATGTTCTGTTTGTTGTTTTTCTGCTTACTTTTATATGTGGATATTTTTCCTTTTATTTCTGTTGATTTTGTTCCACCACACTCAGCCTTTAGTCCACTAAAAGCAGTTTAAAGCTGTTTCTGGCCTGTTATACTCCTTGTGGGAGGGCCTTAATACAGAAGTCGAACGGCTGCCCCAAGTGGTCTTTCAATAACGATGCAACACCCACCCTCATATTTTTGCTTAAACAGCTGAAGGAAAAAAAAGCATGACTCATATTTTAAACCCTCGTTCCTGTATGAACCATTCAACAATCAGGGGCGCCGATTGTTTCAGCTATGGAAGGAAACGCTGAAGGAGCACACAGACATGCTTTCCTACAATCCGCAGTGCAGAGATTCTAAGAGGAATCGTATTTAAGTATTTCATGCACTATAGTGATGAACTTTAATGAAGGAGCTTTTTACATTTCATCTCTTCCATGGGATTAAGGTTTACGTTGCATCCTTTCATGTTTGGATTACAAAAAATATCATACCGGCTCGGAACGATTGTAACTCGTGATCAAAGGACCAATGTACACAATCTCTCATTGCAAACATTTTTAATCTTTTTATGTTTAAAGCCCACGTGTGTCATCTGAGGACGGAGGAGGAGGGTTTTATGTGTTTTTAACAAACAAGTCAGTGATGTCTGAGAGCGGTCACACAGTGGCCTGTGAGTGTTTAACAGGTGGTAGGGCTAAGTTGTATATTGTCTGTTTATTTGAGTCACAATGATGTGCTTTCCACCACTGACTGCAGTATGTAAATGAGCCTCTAATTATCTTTTTTTTTTTTTTTTATTGCGTGCTGTGAAATTCCATCAAAACCTTGAAATATTTGAATAATCATATTGGACAAAGTAATACAGGCTGATCTTTGTCACATTAAGGATCCATTAGCACATTTTTAAAGTTTTGTTCTTGGATTTGAGTTTTGGTTTTTTTTTTTTTTTTTTTTTTTTTTGGCCTTCCTTTAACTGACTATTTTGATTTTTTTATCTTTTGCCTTGATGTTGTTCCTTGCTGGGAATGAAGGAAATCTGAGCACAAGTCCTAATTATTAGTTGTGTATATTTTTATCACTGAGCCTTATTTTTAATCCACACTTTTGAGCGCTGTCCTGTTTATATTTTTTTTCTACTTCACTATCTTGTGAACGTAGATGAGACGTCTGCTACAGTCCCTGACTGTCATTCACACACACTGTATAGCAGCTCTGCCAAAGAAAGGAAGGAAAAACGCTGAGAATCTTGTATTTTATTGTTGACAGCAGGGCCTGTATTCAGGAAGATGCACAGTAGGAGTGCTGCTTTAGGTTAAACTTCCTTCTGTCCAACTCGTCATGATGCGTAGCTTGTAGCGCAGCCCTGGCATGCCGTCTCATGTATTTAACAATATGCAGCGTAGGAATCCATGCTCTGTCCACAAATGCACTCTTCACCACCTTTTTTGAGGTCGGATACACTTTAGAGGGTTTGCAGAAGTTCTATTCTTTAGCTGGAGTTTGGGTTTGTTATACATGTGCTTGATTTGGTCACCACTGGGCTGCTGTAGCTAACTGAAACTAGGTCACTTGAGAACGGCCCAACATTTGCAACCCTTTTAGCTCAATTATGACATGCAAACTTAACCAGATCTCTCTTAAGTCACATCATTCACTTGCATACAAAATAAGTATCATGTGCAAGGGGTGTATTTTGTAAAAAAAATTAACTAGTGCTACACTACAGGCTTGTCTAGCTTTACAACTAACTATGAAAAATCTGCAGCCGTGGAATACAAACATCTCCAATGATTATATTGCTATCATTGGTTGGGACAAGCTGCATAGTATAGCCCTTTGTTAAATCCTGGGTGCTGTACACATGTACATCATTGGGAGATGGAACACATGCAAAAATAAGCTTTGCATAGAGAAGTGAGCCTGATTGATATATCAAAGCAGTATGTTTGTTTGTTTTTTTACCCCTCGATCTTGAATATCTATAACCAAATATGACTGCACCATCCAAAGGTTAAGAACAGCTTGCAGTATGTATGCACTTACCAGTAGTATTTTTGTTATTTTTTATAAATGTGTAAAAGCTGAGTATTCTGAATGTGTCCCAAGTTGTGGCTAGCCAATGGTTCTGCCACTAAAGCTCATTAATAAAGGCAAGCGGGCCTGAAGGTTGAAGCTGCAGAACTGGAAGTGAATGCAATAATCCCCCAAATCAGAGGAGCACTTCTCCGGGTTCAGCCCTAACTATTCACACAAGGCCAATATAAAAGGATTACAGAGCTGTAGATCTCTTGCTGTCATTTCCAGCAGATGATTAAGGGATTGTCTTCCACATTTTAAATGAACGGTTCACTCGGATCATATTTGCACGATTTTCTGCTTATCCCAGGTGTAGTCGATCAGCCAAGACATCCAAGTTTTGCTTCTTTAGTTTAGATCTGGAGCTGCAACATGGTACTCGTCTAATCGCCTAAAGAGTTACGAAGAATATCTTCTCTTCAACCACATTCAGGTCTTAACAGATAGTTAAGCTAATCAAAGTGGTTTATTACAGTTTAACTTGGGCCCCGAGTGGCTCAGCGGGCAAAGACGCTACCACTATGCTGTTTGTCATCAACAGCCGGGGCCCAAGAGAGCAAAAATTGGCAGTGCTCTCTCTGGGCAGGTAGATGGCGCTCTCACTCTCCTTATCACTTTCACGTTGCAATGTCTGCTGGCTCAGGAGTCTACTGATTGGTCCAATCGGAGCTGGGGACCCTGTGTGCGCATTAGGCTCTCCAGTGATGGTGTATCAGCGGTGGTTTGAAAAGAGGTGGTGGCTGCACCGAGGAGGCTTGTGCTTGCCTGCACTCTCCTAGAGTCAGGGACATTGCAAAGTGATGGGGAGAGGCCTAACGGAGGGGATGGGCTAATTGGCTACCACTACATTGGGAAGGGGATAAAATTGGGCAAAAACCTAGAAATAAATTAGATATTTTTTTAAATTAGTTTAACTTGTCAATTTGAAAAGATAAGAACATCTGAATTAGTTTTAGTGAAGATATAAATACGACAGCCCTGCTGCTGTCTGAATTGGGGAAAATAGTGTAAATATGGTTTTTGGGTGAACCGTTTCTCTGTTTTATTGTCACGTGAATTCCAGTTTCAAGCATGAACAACTGCATATTTTTGTCCAGTTTACTGTCACTTCTCTGTAACTGTTGTGTGTGTATATAGGTACACTTATAAAGGAAAGCTTGTTCAAGTGACCTGTTGTTTATATGTCTTTCTTTTAGGTCTACTAGTAGGGGTGTGCATGCGTCCAGCCTGGATTAAAGTCTGTTAATCCCTGGCCTGTGCTGCAGCATTGTTATGGTTGTGACGTGTTCACCTATTTTCCCCAAATAATTTGTTTTTTTTTTCTTTTCCTTTCATTCGTGTGTGCCAGAGTAATGTGTGAACTGGCCATTTTTAAAACTGGACACAGTTTGGGTGCAGCCCAGCAGGCTCTATTACATGAGTCAGATTCTTTCTGACATTTCCCTTTTTACTAACCCTGCTTCTTTATGTACTTAGAGAAGCTGTTGGCTTAGGATCAGTTCCTAAAACATGGGCGGAATTGAAAAACAGTCAAAGGAAAGGTCAGGTGGTCAGCAGGAAAAGAAAGATCGGTGGATGATGCATACTGCCATAACGCATACTTTCAAATTCAGTATGATTTTTGGTTCTGAGGTCCGGACCCTTTCTTCACAAACCTGCTCAGAGTACTGATGTTGGGCCGATTATATTCTATGGCCTTTTGACTAACAGGAACTGATCCTAAATCAGCACTCCTATTTCGAGACGTTTTATGACCAGCCATTGATTTATTTATATAAAAATGCTACACGGATTGTTTTTTAAAAATTCCTGCTCAGAAAAATTCTTGAAAGATTTAAAAGTATTATGTTTATGTACAAGATTTGATCTACAAAACAAAACTTTCAGAATTAGCCAGATGGATTAAGCCCAAGGTTGAGGATTGTCCAGTAGGAATATCCTGCTGCTCTTCTCCTGTTGGACAGTGGTGGCATTACATTATCGGGATAAATTGAGAAATGTTTATCATCTCCCAAAACTGAAATAACCTGCCAAGTCTACACTTACATTAACTATAAGAGAGTTTTCTTTTTTTTTATGATTTCAACAAAATATGATATGGATAGAAAGTGAGACCTCTTGAGTTGGAGGTGTATCACTAATACAGTTTGAAATTTCAGTACAAAATGTTTTCAAATGTATCTGTATGAATGGCTCGGATGTTAAAGAATTTAGGATGCACCGTATATATGGCAACGTAAATAATTTAGCTGAAAATGGTTAAAAAAAACATGAATACGTCAAAAGACAGAATAATTTAATACCAAACAATGACATTTTCAGTGACACCTTTTTGTAATTCCCAGCTGCAACCATGAACCAGAGTGTATCTTTACCTGCAGTAACGTAAATTTAATATTGGTCACTCATTTGACATTCAGAATTCTGCTTTTCCTCACCAGTTAACAAAACACAGATTCACCAGAAATGGAAGAAGACAACAAACTACAAGCACAACCTTTACTAAACTGCACTTGTTACGATAAAGCCAGAATACAGCCGCTTAGCTTTGTGTTTGTGCTCTGGCAGCTGCAATGTTAGGGAGCATCTCACAATTACCAGAAGAAATGTGAAGTGTTTCAGTGTCTGTAGTCAACGACACTCACATTAAACACACAAAATATCCATCTGACTTACATCATTCATTTTAGACTTTCATCATTTTATTAAATATTAGTAATAATGTAACATACATGCATCTTCATACATATTCATATATTAAAATTAAATGAAAACTTTTTATCAAATGTTACTTTTTCAGTTTTCGGCCAAAAAGGTAGATTTTGGTGCATCCCTAAAAATAATGTACAGTTTAATGTGGAACTGGAGAAAACTACTAATTCATTTACAGTAGTGGTGATAGAACCCTTAGGGTTGTAATGTGTATATATTATTGTTTATTTAATAGCAAAAAGCAGTGAAGTTTTGAGTTTTATATGTAATGTTGATGATGCTAAAATGGGGGTAAATCTGGAAAAGCAAAGTTTCCTTTGGGAGACAATATTGGTACTTCCCCACCATGACTGGATTTTTATCATCCGTAACATAAACTTTAGGCCAAAGCCTTCTCGTAAAACAATGTCAGGCAGTGTATACATAACCGGTTCATGTAATAACTTCCTGCAAGGTCACTTTTAGAGCTAAACGCTACAAACATATGGTTCCCATCACCACCACCATGGAGCATTTCACATCAAATTCTGTCAACATTTTGACTACTTAATTATAAAGAAATGTAGAAACCTCGTTGGTGTTCCCCTTTAAACACTACAGTGACTGACTCCTGTGGCATTAATTCATGCTCAGCACCAAAGATATGTCAGGGAAAAGATTATGACATTTCAGTGGGAAGAGAAATCATGAGGTGGTCCCGTTCTGAAAAATCAAGCACTCAGTGGCGGCGCTGTGCCTGTGGAAGCAGGACTGGATCAGAATGCCTGCGAGCACTCTGTGTCGTTTGTTATTCCCCTCACACGCCTTTCGGTTTGCCTTTCTGACATCCCCTCCATCCTGTATGCTGATGCCTATCCCCTCCGGCTGCCGCTGCTTGAGATGTGACACTTACCTGAGATTCAGCTTCTTAAGACAGGCAAATTCTTTTTGTTTTTCCGTTCTCCTCAAGAGCATCCTCTGAGAATAGAAAAGACTGGCATGTTTGTCTTGAGTTAAAAGCAGCTGGGGAAAAAAGGCGAAAAGCACTGCAATTTGAAGAGATGCGCACTTATAAACATGTTAATATTCTTTATGTAATTCTGAAAGTTGGGAACGAAAGGCAAGGTCACAAGGAATGTGCTGTTGACTGGGTGTAAATGCAGGATGATAAACAGCTTAGAAAGTTTGTGTGCTTTGTTCCTTTTGCCAAAGAATAACATTTAGGCTATTAAATAAAGATTAAGCTCCCAGGAAGGGTGACATCAAGGAGGCCGGGCAGTTCAAGGCTTGCAAAATGCATGCTCCCATCCTCCACGTTGCCATTAATGTGGTGTCATGACAGGCAGATAGTGTAGAGTTACAACACTGCTTTCCTGTAAGCTGAAAAGAAGATCAGGTACAATGAGCTGTTGAATCCAGCACAGGCTTATGCAATCTAGTTCATCACAACTCATGTTCTGCAGAAGAAAAAAAGATTGTTGGACTGACTTGTTATGCAAATGCTTTAAAATGCATTGCAGCAGTGCTAGATGGAGCAGAGTCTTAGTTGTATATGCAGAGCAGTTTCAACAGCCATGTCCAGGTATCAGCACATGATATGAAATGAACTGCAGTGCAAGTATTTTTTTCTCAGCTATTTCTGGCTCACACATAGCAAGTGGGTGATGGGTTGAAGGCTGAGCGTTCGCAGAAAACAGCAGCATGACTCAAGTTGTACAGCAGGCCCTCTGACCAAATCGCCTGGAGGGTTAGTACGTCTGGGAAAGCACGTGGTTTTGGGGGCTGCCTGCCTCAAAGGAGTTTATCAGCAACACTTACGGAGAAGCACTTGTTTAGAATGTTTGCTTTTCATCCACCCCGTAGTTAAGAAAGTTCTAGGCTTGCGAGGAACCGACTGTGTTATTTATACCAATCAGCCACAAAATTAAATCCAGTGTTTGCTGAAGTGAATGGAACCTATCAAGAGGTGGGATGTACAGTAGAGGGCCACATCAAAAACATTTTAACTGTTCATAATTTCATTTGAAACGTCAAATTGTCATCAATTTTATTCATTTCATGTAATAGGACATATTTCAAGCCTTTTTTTAAATGTGTGGTTTAAAGCATCAAAAATTCAGAATGATTAGAATATTTAATTTGGAATAAAAGACTTGAAATATGTAACTTAATGTGTAATGAATATAAAATATATGACGGCTTACTTTTTAAAATTTAATTATAAACATGTGCACATATTGTGATGCACTAGTTAGGCAGCAAATCAACAGTCAGTTCTTAAAGTTGATGTGTTGGAAGTGAAAAATCTGATCTGAGTGCTTTGACAAGGGTCAAATTGTGTTGGCCAACAAAACTGGGTCAAAACATCTCCCAAACAGCAGGACTTGTAGGATGTTCTCAGTATGCAGTGATATCTACCAAAAGTGGTCCAAGGAAGGACAATGAATGAACCGGTGACAGGATAATAGGAACCCAAGGCTCACTGATATGTCTGGGAAGTGAAGACTATCCTGTCTGCACAAACTGCTGAAAACGTTATTGATTATGATAAAAAGGTGGATCACAAACTGGAGTGCCCATGCTGACCCCTGTGCACCACCAAAAGTGCCTACAATGGGCATTGTATGTATGAATGAATGAATGATACACTTATATAGCGCCGTTCTAGATACCCAAGGACGCTTTACAATCAACACACTCCATTTACACACAATCGGACAAACACACCGGCGAGAAGCGGCAGCCAGTCGCGCACAGTGTACTCTCAACCGGAAGCGACCGTCCACCTGGAGGACTGCATCAAGCACTAGGGGGGATCACCCAGGACAGAGTGCCAAACATATCTGGGCAAACATACATACATATACAGACATACACATTCATACACACACCAGGGATTTTTTTTTTAGAATATCCAATTCACCTGCCCTCCATGCTTATAGACTGTAATTTGGATTGTAATGAGATACATTAATTCCTGCAAAACATTCCAAAAGAAAGTAGGGACGAGGCCATTTAAGACTAGCATTGAGGTTAAAAAGCTAAATATGATGTGATTTCTAACAGATGACTGTAATCATGATTAGGTACAAAAGCAGTATCCTCAGAAGGACATAAGCTTTTGAGGAGCAAAGATAGGCAGAAGATCACCAGTTTGCCAAAAAATGCATGAGGAAATTATTGAAATGTTTAAAAACAATATTCCTCAAAGAAAGATATGAAGGAATTAGCATATTTCTCCTCTACATGACATACTATCATTAAACAATTCAAGGAATCTGGAGGAATTTCAGTGTGTAAAGGATACAAGCCTAAGCTGAGCACATGTGATGTCCGATTAAAGCACTACATCAAGAACCAGCACTCATCAATAGCTGATATATCCACATGGGCAAGAGATTACTTTTTCAAGCACAACAATACAGACTTCCATTCACAAGTGCCAGCTTAAAGTTTACTCTGTTAAAAAAGATGCCTTATGCATGTCTAGAAGCAGCATCGGCTTCTTTGTTTTGTGGTCAGATGATTCAGCATTCCAGAAATTTTTCAGAAGAAATGGACACTGTGTGCTCCAGACCAAAAATGAGAAGGACCATCCAGATTGCTATCAGCATCAAGTCCAAAGGCCAGAGTCTGTCATGGTATGGGGGGTGGGTCAGTGCTCTTGGCAAAGGTCATTTTCACTTCTGAAGAGTACAGTGAAATTTTAGTGCTGCCTTTAAGACTTATTTTCTAGGAATGTCCATACATTTTTCAATAAGACAATGCAAAACCATGTTACAGACATTAAAAAGGCATGGTAAGGGTACTGGACTGGCCTTCCTGCAGTCTTGTCCTGATACCGTCCCAACTTTTTGGAATGTGTGTATTAACAAGTGAAATGCAGTTGATAAGACAAAAATTAAATACCTTGGGTTCAAACTGTCTGCAATGCAATATAAGTCAAAGTAAATGTAAGAAACACTGCATTTTATTTGCAGTTTCCATACTGTCCTAACTTTTTCTGGAGTTGTTTATTTGGGGATGTGCATCATGTGGACAGCTGGATGCATGTGCATCACTGAATTGGGGAAGAGATGGTAATGTGACATTCTGGGCAATGTTCTGCTGGAAAACTTGGGTTCTCTTATTCCTAAACAAAGCTGCAGACAGTATTGCAACAGTATTTCCCCACAATGCCCTGCCAACTGCAAGAATTCAAGGTGCTGTTTTGGCCTGCAAATCCCCCAGATCTCAAATCTAATTGAGCATCAGTGAGATTTGCTGGACAAACAAGTCTGATCTGTGGTGGCTCTACTTCAGTATTTACAAGACTTAAATGATCTGCTGCCAACATCTTGGTGCCAGGTACCATAGGATATGTTCATATGTTATGTCTTGATGGGCTGTTTTTGTGGACAAGGGGCACCTACACAATAATAAGCAGGTGGTTTTTAATGTTACAATTATCCATATACAACAATTAGCTGTATCACCTTTTTACTTTAATGGGATTAAAATATTCACAAGATGTGTTTGACTTTTCTCCTTTTCCTCAAGAGTAATCAGCGCTAGACAGTGATTGAAATGTCAAGAGGCTCACAGAAAAGTGCTGGTTAGAGATTAAGGGGAATGAGAAATTGTTTCAGATCTGAACCTGACAACAACCAGGAGACTCTTAAAAAACAAAAGCCTATTGTTGCATAAGAGCCCCCCTTTTTTGGTACAGCTATTGGACTCCATGAGTATAATTTTGATGACATAACGGTGCTGTTACAACACAGATGAATACAGTGAAAAATTCAAGATGGAGAACAATAAATATGGAAAGATGGCATATGAAGTGATACAATATTGAGCTGCCATGCTGACTTTAAGACTTTTTATTTCTTTATGCGTCCTGGAGCAGCTATGCGTGTGCTATCCCATAGAGAAAGAGAAGAGAGCCCCCTCTCCCTCCCTCCATCCCCCCCCAGGCGATCCCCTCTCAAATCCTAGCTTTAATTGTGGCGTACTAAGCTAGGGACCGGAGTAATCAGATCAGAGATGAGAGCTGCAGGCACACACAGAGACAGAGCGCCAACACTGGATTAAAAAAAAAAACCCAGCCCTGATTGAAGTCGACTAGTCCCTGCTAGTGAGTAAGTGAGGCAGAGTGAGAGAGAAAGGGAGAGAGGAAGAGAGAGAGGAGCAGCCGTGAGAAGGAGTGGGAGGAAGAAAGCACCAGAAGAGGGAGACGGTGCAGTGTGAGAGGGGGAGCGAGAAAGACAGAGAGGGATAGAGGAGGGGTAAGAGGCGAGCGATGGAGAGACAGGAAACATGCAACAGCCACTGAAACTGGAAAGGCAGGAAGAGTGAAGGAAGGAGAGGAAAACGGAGGCCCTCAGCCAAGAGCAGGGGGCAATGGGCAAGGAGGAAAAGCACATGTGCTTCTGCAATGGGAAGGAGGGAGGGAGGCCGGCAGAGATCCAGCAGGAGAGAAAAACACAGGATAAAATCAGAAACAAGCAGTGACAGGAAACAGAGGGAGTAGGTGGTGGGGGTTTGAGCCGTGCAACAACCCAGAAGAAAAGTTTGAGGGTTCAAGCGGGAAGAAGAAGAACCTTCAGGAGTGGCCCACCTTGGATGCAGGTAGGAAAAATTAATCGGATTTGATGGACACATTTGAATCCATCCAGATTTTTGACGTTACAGGATTTGGACCCACATTACTTCTGGCTGTACGATGGTCTACAGAAGCGGACCAAGATGGTCAACTCTACAAAGACTGGAAAAGGACCTCCCTATTAGTTTTGAACCTGAGGATTACAGCGAAATGAGTTCCCATAGATCAAAACGGACCCTTCGCAATGGATACAGCCACCATTCCAGCCTCTCTCTTACAACTCTGGAGTGCCACGCGCAGCTAGTTACAACTGCTCAAAGCCATCAGACTGAGTCCAGCACTATGAGGTGGGGCAAGTGTCAGAAGCTGCAACACAACAGCGCCTCTGTGAGGGACCGCTTGAGAGAATGTGGCTTTGTGACCACCCTCCGCCAGACCCAGACACCCCTCCCTTCAAGGAAATGTGCTCTGGAGTTGCCGACACAGTTCATAGGTCAAAGAAACTGTGGAGTGCCTGTTTGCATGGTGGACCAACAATCCAGCTCTGTTACAGAGTCACCTCCTCCTGGGCAGACTGAGGCAAACCAGCACACCTTTGACAAGCTCCACAGACTGAACTCTAACTGCAGAACTAATCTAGAACCCCACAGTGTGGAGAACTCTAAGCCACAATTCCTCAAGTCAATGGGACATGTAGTGGAAGATGGGCCCAGGTCCATGCATGAAGTTATCTTCTCTACAGAAGTTCCTCAGAGTGCCACCCTTCAACGGCATAAAGGCAATTCTGAGTCGGGTTACAAGGGGCAAGACTTTAAACACATGTCCAACACCAGAGGACAGGGCCTGAGCAGAGAAGATTATGTTTCCAGTTTACAGAGAACTGTTTTGAGGGACCAGATTCACAGAGTGGTTGTAAATCTCGAGGAAGTTCTCTTCGGCTTGAAGGAAGTTCATCTGGAGATGAAGGAGGTAAAAGGTTTAATCTCTGGCTTTGAGTTCTATGCTGTAGAAGTAGAGTTTCCAGAGTAACTCAAGCTCCTGGGGATCCAGAGCACTTCCTTGTTTCTAATATTCCATGGTACAACACACCTGATCCAGATCATTGATTATCAAGACCTTCATGAATTGGACCAGGTATGTTTAGGCAAAGAATGGTGAAACTGTGCTGGTCCCCATGAGCAGTATTTAGAAACAATGCTGTGGTGTTGTACATGGGATACTACAAACACAAGTTCATAATTACTAGAACAGAGGTGTGCCCTCTCTTTAGAGCTACATCTGTTCACTTTATGGGAGCTGACAGCTGCCTAGAACACTCACATGAGAGTATTAAAATGTGCAAAGGAATTTTTTGGAAGTAAAAAAAAATGTTACAAGAATGTATCTACATATATATGCTAGCAAAAAACAAGTGAACACAAACAGAGGAGCTTTATCTGCTCCATTTCCCAGCCTAATGCAGCACTTTTTAGGGATGCTAGGCTGCACCTTTTCTAGCATCCCCTCAGCTGGCTGGAGTGGATAGAGTGGGGCAGCTGGAAGGCAGGACAACTGCCTATTTTTAGTTCCACGCTGCTGCGTCCTAATCTCATTTACACAAAAGCATCCCATCGGCGTCCTTGATGTTGTCTGCATCCATGTGCCACCCTGATTGTTTTGTTGTTGTTAAACTGGGAACGGGTTCAGGACTGCGGGCTAGTACAAACACAGTTGGGTAGGTGATGTTACGGTTGAGTGAGGCTGCTGTATTTTGATGCCAAACGTCTTTCTCTGAAACCCAGGTGGTCCAACAGATTGACAAGTTGACCTCCAACATTGACCTGGGAGAAGAGGATACTTCTGGAGGCTCCAGCTCCAGCAGTAAAGTACCTGCATCAGAAGATGAGCCAATGCACACAAACATCGGAATCCACCCGGTCAGAGACTTCCCTGGACATCCAAAGAGTCCATCTTGTAATCCATCAACTGTGCCAAGGGCCAACAAAAGGCTCCAGGCATTTAGCAAAGACCAGCCTGAGCGAAGAAACGCTCCTCGTTTGCCTCCACCTGCGTACCCAACTGGACACTCTGGCACAAACAGTTTAGTGCCAAAATCAGATCATAATACAACAGTGCCAGGAGGTAAGGGAGCCAAATCAGAGACTGCTAAAGCGCCCAGGAGCCAAAAGCCTCCTCCATACCCCAGCAGCAGAGCCGGGAGGGCAAATAAAGAAAAAGATCCAGGCCTGAAAAGTCACCCTTACTCAGGCAAACGAAAACTGCTCTCCACCACTGTCTAAGGGGGCAGCTGCTTCAGGGTAGCCAGCTAGCAGAAGATTACTCACCAGCTTTGGAAGAAGCCAGTATCCAAGGTGACCGGCACTGTTAAGTAAGTATGGTCTGAGAGTCCTGGAGTGCTGCAGACTTCAGCGCCTCACTATTCAAACACAACTCACTCTTAAGTGTGGTGAGTGTTAAATATGGACCACACTGTGCTGCAAAACATTTTAAGCACAGCTGTTTCCATCCACTTGATAAACAGCATAGGGGTAGAGGTGCAGTCAGGGTTGGAGATTACTCACAACCTTAAAAAGAGACATCTGGAGCTGAACGCAATCAATGTTCCATAGCTCGTTTCCCCAGCAATCTCCATCTGTTAAGGGGTTTTTATCACTACTGGTGTTACCACTGTTGTCTTGCACAGTAATTTAGGAATGGTCATTGATTACCTATAGCCTGTTCAAACAAATTCTTCAACCTGCTAGATGCTCATGATTCACTGAGCATGTGGCCCTCTACTGGCAAACAGGGATCACAACATTTACTGTGGTGTATTCCAAAATGAGGGGTTAAAACATGACAATAAAAAGCCTGATGACAATGCTTATAGTGATGACAATAGTTCCAGTGCATAGCTGAAAACTCCGAAGGTTTTCATTTGAAATCGGCAGACCTCCTCAGTAAAATATATGCTTTAAGTTTAAATACTGCTTGAGATTAATTGATTCATATCTGGAGGAAATCACAGATGGCTTTGGTTTGCAGCCACAAGACAAAAAAATGGAAGTGGTATTGTAAGGAGCACAATCATTTGCACTTTTCTGCTGAACTGAGTGGAAAACTCAGACAGCGCTACAACACTTTAAAGAGACAAAGTGCTAACGTGGCTAACAACTACAGAATGCTAATAGTGGGCATGGTTCTCCTTCAGGATGCTAATTGGTTACTGTTTGCTTTCATTAATCATTATCAGCATTAGCATTTTCAGCAGAACCAGTCCTTTATCATTCACGGAATGACAAAGAGAATGAAAATAGGTTGCTCTCCCTGACAACAGGTGAATTTATTTATTAAAATCTGAACACACAACTCATTAGACCCAGAATGTGAAAACAGTCAGAAAGCAGAAAGATCTGTTAAGGTAAAAGCATGTAGAAACATGGACTCTCCTGTTGTTTATAACCCACAGACAGACCAAGGATGACCACACAGCTTTTGAATCGGGAGGAATTCACCAGGAACGAGGGACATCTGTACAGAGCCTGATGGTATGTATTATATATGATACTGAAATATAATCCTTAGTGTTCTCCACACTGAGCTGTTGAGCATGTCTGAAACCCTAAACTGGACACCAGTGCTAGAGAGGTAAACTGTTCAGGTAAAAGAAGCTGAAAAAACATAACTCAGTCTGTTTTAAGACCGGGAAAAAACATCTATCTACACATGCACCATACCCCAGAGTTTTCTTGCTTCCTACTTCATCAGATATGAGCTCTCTTTGTTGTGGTCCCTTAACCATATCAATCACATTTATTGCAAGAGACATAATGCAGTTATGGATACAAGTCTCTGAGTCTCTGAATGATTTGTTGACAAGGCTAATACTTCAGAAAGTATCCATTCATCTCTTCCTCTGGCTTGATTTCCACTGTGCAGATGTCACAGGAGACAGTTCAGTGATAGAGCTTTGGGAACCTCATCCATCCATTTTTCCTTTAGGGTGGGCACGTTGGAGCACAGTCAATCAGAGCTCATCGTGGCGTGTCCGACCAATGATGGTCAGCTTTGAGAGTTCGGCACGGAATTTACCGTCCTTCTGGGTAACTGGAAGAAAGAGGAGCGAGGAATCATACAGAATGAGAAACCTCAGAAACAGCAGGTGACAACTTAGGTGACTGTACAGCTGCTTCTCTTTAATAACACTCTGAGGACCACTGTTCCCCTTCAGCATAGCCAATGAAAGCACTGATGTCATAAGAACAAGGCAAGAAATAAATGAAACTGTGCTGGAAATGGTGTGTTTTAATGTAGTGGATGTGCCTCACCTGTAGAGTCACCTACTGTGTACTCCTCATCCTTCAGAGCCACATCTTTTTGACCTCCAACAGCAGCCTGGGACTGTCAGACAGAAAGAAATTGAGAGAGTAATGATTGATGCCAGGCAGCATGAAAGCAGCAAGGCAAAGTGGAAGGAATACCAAAAACACAAAAAGCATCTGTGTTCTTATTATCTCAGATACATTCTTTCTGAAGTTTAAACCCCCCCCCCTTTCACACAGGGGCTTGCCACACAAAAAAAACACTACTGAAAGTTGCCTGCAATGATTTTGATGAGGACATGCTCTGCAATACCTCCCAACAAGAGCTCATATGCAGTTGGGCTTTTGATCCAAGACAAGGTTTTTATTTCATATTAAGTTTTGAACTACAGCCACCATCAAATGTACCAGCTAGACAGGTTACCATTTGCTGATTTCACTACTTAGGATGCATTTCGCCATCAGAAACAAAGTCAATCGTTTGTTAATAGGGATGCATCAATGTGGGTCCTGATATCCAATATTTTACATGTACAAATTCACCCGGATTAGTTGCTCAGCATCACCTAATCCAGGGTTCCTGCAGAATTTGGCAGTTTCCCTGCTAAAATCCACCGGATTCAGTTAATTATCAGGTTTAGTAAGTCTGTTTGAACAACTGCGCCAGACACCGACCCTCTAGGATCAAACTGTAAAGATCCCTGGCCTAAATGTTCTGCTCTTCAGGAATACAATAAAAGCTTCATCAAATATTGGTTTAAAGCTTTGCAATACAAGTTTGGGGACTTTAAGACATCTCTGGTGGAAATGTGTAACTGCATGAAATGTGCAGAGGCACATTCTGTAACCGTCGTGCTGTGGACCCCTTCCCCGAGTGAGTTCATCTGACTGTGTTCACATATTCAAAGAGATTTTGCTCAAAACTTGAAGGCACTGTCTTCTGAGGATGTGTGTTTAATTATCTACTGCTGTCAGTATCAAATCCTAATCAGCATTTGCATTCGAGACCTTTCAACCAGCCCAATGAGCCGGACCTTCTTTTTAAGCCTGTGCGTGTGATGTTACTACATAAAGACGCACTTCCAAATCCTTTTGACTTATGAATTAATATTGTAGACTTGCAGCAGGGCAAGGTCACCGTATTTTAGCATCAGTAATGCTACTTTAATTTGAACAAAAATAACAATAGAGCAGCTTTAAAATCTGTAAACATGCATTCTTTTAAAACACAAACACTCTTCGAATGATATTCTAATGTCATTGTGCACAAATGACAAACACATCCATTTGACAAGCAAACGTGTGGCTGTAGAAGATCATACGACACTGGCAGACTTGATAAGGGCTGGTGAAAAATGCACTGCATTTGACTGAAGTACACAGGAAGAGTGATACTCACATATGCACTGGCGTACTCAATCTTAGCTCCTTTAATCTCTGCTTTGAACTGCGTGAAAAACAAGTATGATTTCCCTTGGGGCCTTTCATTAAAAGGAGTGGGAGAGAAAAAAAAATCAATAAGATTCTCTTCATCTCAAGATACATGACAATGTATGAAAATAAAGACAAAATCAAGACATCATGCCTTTTCAGTTCATCGTGCCATTCCAGAAAGCCCAATCACACACCAGATACTATAGAGTTAAGTAGATGTTTATGACTGAGTGAAAGCTAACAGCAACTAATAACCATTATGCAAATTGCATCATGTTAACTGGTGCCTACTAACCTTTTATTGTTAGCCACATTAGCGGCCATGGTCATGCAATTCTTTTGATAACAATAAATTCCGGTGTACTGGAATAGCATAATGGAGGCGTAGGCAGTGTGCACTTTTCAAATAAACCGTAAACATCCGTGACCTTATGCACTGAATATTAAGCAGCCAGCAGTCGGGGATAACTTCAGTAGCACTGCTCAAGCGTCACAGTGGAATTTATTACCTCCATACAGAGCAAGAGAAGAGCTTGTCATCGTCACTCAGACCCACACTCATCTGCCACTGCTGCAAGAAAAACACACACATAAACACTGAAACCAACACTGTCAGAAACAAGCTTTACATTAATGTATTCTCCAAATCTACTGAGACATCACAGCTAAAGGATTCTGTAACCAATGAGTAATATTACTGAATCAGAACATGTTCTTCAAACAGAGTACAAGAGCCTGGTAATGAGCATAATCCTAACATCAATACAATAATCTGGTTTTGGGACTCATTAAATCGCATCATAATTAGCAGCAACAAAAGCTGACATTCTAATTTCAACTAGGGAGGTACGATTGGAAGCAACATGCAAAACAGGCAATCAGCCAATTTATTCATTTTGTTTTAGCAAAGTCTTTGAAATTTAATGACATTAAATTAGGCAGATAAATGCTCATCTGTTATAACACAATTATGTACAGAGTTGCATAACTAGTTGCTCTTTTGATACAACACTAATTGTTTAATATTATTTATATCACTCAATTATTTACTTAATTAAATAACTCAATTAAGAATTTTAAATGCCCAGTTTGTTTGTTTAATATTATTTATATCACTCAATTATTTACTTAATTAAATAACTCAATTAAGAATTTTAAATGCCCAGTTTGTTTTATTAAAGAGCAAAGTGTTAAATTTGCCCACATTATTAAAAAGGTTAATTAAAATTCGCCAAAAAAAAAAAAGTCACTGGCAAAATTAGCCATTACAAATCAGAATAAGTCCAAGCAAAATATGACCGGTTCATCCCTAATTTCATCATTTGCCTTACTGATCTTATTAAACAAATATATTCAGTCAGGGACATTACAAGTGATAGGGAGAATCAACAAATGCATGGGTCAATTGGCTACCAAACACATTGGGGAAGATAAAAAATAAATAAAAATAAAAATATATGAACACTATTTTTATAACGTGCCTTCTGTATCAAAGTCTAAGATGTAATTCTGTGTGTTTTGTCTATTCAATTCACAAAGCAGGATTTCAAAGTCACTGGGATAATTGGTTCCTCAGAAAACCTGCTTTGTGAATTACCCCCTGTAGTTTTAGCTGTCAAGTATCAAAGTCTTCTTTTCAAAGCATATGAGCCAAATCAAATTTCACCATCTTATAGTTTGCAACAGGTTTGCTCAGTAAATGTTGACAAATACAAATTATTTTGTTTTATTTTGTCTGCTTAATCAGAGAAAAGAAAATGTTTAGTGCAGAGTTACTCTGGGACTGATAAAGCTTTAGACACTTCCACAGAACTTAAAACCTAGACGTTCTATATGTTTACATCATGTCAATAACATCGGCCTCACCTCATTGGTACCTCCTTGAGATGCATATGTGAAGGTGCATTCATATTCTTTCTAAAACAAAAACAAAAACAAAGTTATTAGTGTTGTATCCATTCTGATTTTTAAAGATTGGCTATTCAAAATATTTCATTGATTAGACATATTCATGGTTAGAGGACGTTTATCCAGTTTTCTCTAGGCCTAGTGGCTAAATAAGGGTATCTTGTTTGAAGCCTAATGACATAAATACATGGCATGTACTCTCGCTTGACCACAGGGAGGAGTCATTGCACCAACTTTAGTAAACACCTCCCAATCACTTGATGCCAAGTCATAAACGAATCGGTTCTTTTGAACTGGTTCTTTTGAATAAATTAATCAGTCTAAGCCAGGGGTGTCCAAATCCAGTCCTGGAGGGCCGGATTCCTGCAGAGCTTGGTGATTTCTCTACTCCAACACTACAATTAAACCTGCTCATTACCTGCTGAGTTTTGGTCAAAATATTGCAAAGCACACAACACTATGGTGACATACCAGAGTTCAAAAGAGGACAAATTGTTGGTACATCTGTGATCAAGACAGCAAGTCTTTGTGTCTAAATATTATTGAGCCACTTTGGGCTGTTTTGGAGGAGCGAGTCAGGAAACGGTTTCCTCCACCAGCATCACATAGTGACCTGACCACTATCCTGCAAGAAGAATGGCTTAAAATCCCTCTGACCACTGTGCAGGACTTGTATATGTCATTCCCAAGGCAAAATGACCCTGTATTGGCTGTAAAAGGAGGCCCTACACCATACTAATATTTTATTGTAGTCTAAAACCAGCTGTTTCAGTTTCATTGTCTAATACCTGTATATTTGAATAATAATAATTACTGAAATCAGAAATAAAATCTAATTTGTCTGAATCAAATGTATTTTTATATGCAGAAAATGAGAATAAAGTTGGTCTCACTGTGAACATTCACTAACTGAATCAGTGTTTACTGTATAGCACCAAATAACATTGTCATATTTTATATTCATTACATGCAAAGTTACATTTTAAGCGCGGTTTTGTTATAGTACCATTACTATTCAAACAGTATGACTGTTTCTCGGATTAAATTAATTTGACCCGTGTCAATGAGTTGAATCGGCTGTTCGAATCATTAGTGGTGTTTCGAAGTGATCGCTTCCATGAACTGACCGTCTACTTGACGCTCCGCCCCCAAACCAATGAGAAGCTGACTTGTGGACATACAACACTGGCGGTACATAAAAGAGTTTCTTAGTAATGAAAAATAATTAGACGCGTATTGTCAAAACGTTTTTAATAAAAATTGTCAATGTGATTGTCTTCAGTGTTTATTTTTTATAACAGCGACAGAATATTTACAGTGGTTTGTAACAGGCTTACATATTAAACAGCTACGTTAGAGTTTAGACTGTTATGCAAAACTTTAAAATATGTTGCATCTAAAAGCAGCAATGTAAGCTGAGATCATGACAACACTGTACACGTTGTTAAGTAGCTGTAACGCCATGGCTTTGTAATTATTCTGTAATTAAATTGTTTATTTCACAGATTCTGAAACACAAACAATAAAAAAAACTCGTACATTAACCTCAAAACTAAGCTTCGCTTCTCATTTCCTGGTATGCAAGTGCTGACAGCTACTTACAATTTTTTCAGAGAACGAATGCACAACACCTCCCGGTTTTACGTTGAACTCCACAGTTTTAGCTCCGTCACTGGAAGCGCTGACAAACACCAGCACAGAGAATAAAATCAGCAGTTTTCTCAGAACAGAAAAGACTATGCTGCTCTCGGGATACATGCTGTGACACAAAGCCATGTCTGTATATGAAACCAGCGAGCTAAAGTAAGCTAGCTAAGCTAGTCTTTTTTGAATGAAAAGTAAGCGATGCGTCCCATTCCATTATCACGCTGATGCCCTACTCCCTATTCCCTACGCCCTACACTCTGTTAAACAATGAAAACTCAACAAGAGGTTCAAATAACGACCTTTAAGCAATATACAGAGACATCTAAAAATAATATCATTGACAAAGTTAATTTATTTCAGTAACTCAATTTAAATAGTTAGTAATTACTATTAAATAATACATGCCCTTGTTGTTAAGCAAGTGTACGGAGCCCCTGAAGGGACTTGATGTATTTTTTTTTCCAGATTATAGGGATGTTTTTTTTTTTTTTTGGTTTACTATCTGGTACTATCAGGTGAGCACCTGATACTATCAGGTGAGCACCTGATACTATCAGGTGAGCACCCAATAGTATCAGGTGAGCACCCAATACTAACAGGTGAGCACCAGATAGTTTCAGGTGCTCACCTAATAGTATCTGGTGCTCACCTGATTGTACCAGACAGTAAACAAAAAATTAAAAATAGGATCCCTAAAAAAAAAAAAACTATATAAAAAAAAAAAAACACCATGTCCCTTTAGGGGTTCCGTTCAAGTGTCTTTGACTGGTGCTTCTTTTTCATCAATCAATTAATCAAAACTTTATTTATATAGCACTTTTCATACAAATCAGATTGAAGTTCAAAGTGGTTTAAAGTGGAGACGTGGCCATCTGATGTGCATGTACCTTTTGTCTTTATAATTCAAAGCTAAAAGAGCAACGTTGTACTGTCACAAACATTATACATGCACTTTTATAACCCAATTATAACAATGAACAAACTCTAAATATATGAACAAATATAAAAACATCAAAAACTGTTCTATACTTGCACCACTATCAGTTAAGTTAGTTTGTTTAGCATGAATCTACCACAATGTATCCTTTTCAAGTTTTGATTAGCATTAGCCTTCACTAATGAGTGTGTTTAACTGACTTGATAGCTAATACACTTAAATCTTCCCACTTTTTCAACAGAAGTAATAACGCTGCAAAATAAACACTGCAATTGGTCTGCAAAGACTACCTCTCAGGTGAATCCTTAATCCCTATATAGTGTACATTGGTAAACCTTATAGCTTATGTGCACACAATATCTCCAAAAGATCCATGTGTAATTAATCAATCATAATGAATAAAAATATCACCACAGAAATCGCTTCTCTGGGTGTTTTTCTCTTCAGAGTGCCCTTGGTAGGCGACATTTGTGTATTGTGGAGCGTACTTCTGAACTCCTCTCGTGTTTCTTTTACGTGGCTTGAAAGCCCAGCCATTTCAGTGAGCGCTTTCTCCCCCAACTGGACTGGAGTAGGTACTGCAAGATAACCAGACAACCTACCTGAATTCTGACCACGAGATAACATTGCATACACAGAATTAAAATATTATCTCCTCAAAAACTGTGAGCGTGTCAAGTATTGCTTTAAAAAAAGGACAACTTAATCGCAAACTTTTTGCAGGCTGTTAGATTTCTGAATGAAGATGTTTATTCAGGATATTTTTCACAGGAAATACAGAATTGGAGACTTAAGTGCTGGAAAGGTTTTGCAAAGACAAATACTGGTCAGCATTTAGGGTTGTTCCATCTTTAAAATGGACCACTGTAACATGTATTTAGTGTAATAGGATTCAGGTGGGGATAAAATTGCCAGTGTAAATAAGAGAGCGGTCTTGGAATTGATTCATTAAAGATATTTCTTTTGTACAGTCCAAATTGCTGCTGATATGACATACTACAATGCATAGTGTACAGTTTATATTTACATGTAAAGTCTATTTTATCTGCATATTTGTATATACCCACAAATTCCTCTTATTTAATCTATATTTGTATTAAGCTGCTACACTGAGTAAAACTGGGACCTTGAGAATGCTATTTCGTTCCACCTCATGTACTACAGTTGATGCAAATGACAATAAAGCTTCCTTGTATCCTTGTATTTCTTCACATTTACTCAAACTTTTTTGGTTAAAAATAAGCACTTGTATCATTGTGTTGTTTTAAATATCAGAAATGTTGCCGTGTGAGCGCAAATATAACACTACATACATACACATTACACTTATATGGCGCCTTTCTAGACACCCAAGAACGCTTTATAATTGACCCACTTCGTACACACACACCCCGACGAGAAGCGACAGCCAGTTGCGCACAGCGTACTCTCAACCGGAAGTGACCGTCCACCTGGAGAACTGCATCGAGCGCTAGGGGGATCACCCAGGACAGAGTGCTAACCGTATCTGGGCATACATACATACACACATTCATACATTCATACACACATAGACATTATATACTTAGACGCCTCGTTGACTGGGTTGGCCCGCTGATGTAACTAAACTGTGTGTCCGCCATATTGGAGGAGGCAAAGCTGCGCTGTGAACTAATACAAGTGAATGGATTGAACTTCATAAATCGCCTTAAGCTAGTGCATTCGTTCACACATTCAGATGTGGACTAATATACATTGGGAAACTTTTAGGCACAAAAAAATGATTTTGTTTTCAAAATGTTAGAATGGCCAAATACGATCAAAAACAATTTGTCAGTCTTACCTGTGAAAGGTAATCCCATGTGATCCCGTTTTGACTGTAAAATGGTTCGAAAAACTCCACGCAGCACCAGAGTGCAGCATCTCTATGTTATTTTGGCAGCTTTTCCCCCCTCCAAAACAGCGGCGATGTTAACACGTATGGAGGCCCAAAAATGACAATAAATTTTAATAATTGTAATTGTAATTAAATAAATAAATAAACAAATGAATAAATAAATAAATGGGGGACCAAAAATGACAAAAGTATAAATAAATAAATACATAAACGAATATATAAATAAATAAATGGAGGACCAAAAATGACAAAAGTATAAATAAATAAACATTTTTCATGAAAAAGCATGCATACTAATAATAAATGTTTTTTTCTTTATTTATGTGTTTCCACATGTTTACATTTATTTATGTATTTCCACATGTCTACATTGATTTAGTTATGTATTTCCACACATCTGCATTTACTTGTCTTCAAACCGTATGTTAATTGAGTGGGCGGTCCTAACCTCATTCTAAAAGCACGATTGGTCAATTTGGTGAACCAGACAGAAGCAATCGAACAACACTATCTTGTAACACAACCCGAGTTGGCTAAGCTATTGTATTAACTCTGCAGTGGAAGGCCATTAACAGAACTGCTACGGGATGTAGCTGACCAGTACAATACAAAGAATACAGTGTCTTTGAAAAAGACATGCTTGCTGCTATTTGGAGTGTTGATAATGGTTTAAATTGTGGATGAGCCGGATACTTGTTTCAGACCTTAGGTGATGCTATTTCTGTTCATATGCACAAGCGCACTACGCAGATTACATATCTAGACACAGTTTTAAATATTTTCAGTGTTTGGAAAGCTTGGCGATTTTCAACGCTCTTATTTACATCTAATGCTCACGTTGTGTACATCTGTAAAACGTACTCATTATATTCTGTAGTAACACAACACTCTGATCTCTCTCTCTCTCTCTCTCACACACACACACACACACACACACACACACACACACTCTCTCTCTCACACAGAGAGAGAGGGAGAGAGATCAGTCAGAGTCCACATCAGTATCAAGGCTAATCTGAGCTAATCCGTCCACAACTCTTTCTAAATGAAAGAGAAGGTAGTCCTTTGGCGCGTGGTTCTCACAAACATTCGCCAATGATCTTAAATAATTTGCTATTGTTCTTAAAGACATTTCATGGGTTGTAGTTAACTAGTTAAGTGCTAGAGAACAGTCGCTGTAAGCCAAGGCATTACTAATAGAGAGGAAACTATCGTAACTCTTTAACCAATCGTGCTTTTATAATGAGGTTAGGACCGCCCACTCAATTAACATACAGTTTGAAGAAAAGTAAATGCAGACAAGTGGAAATACATAAATAAATAAATGTAGGCATGTAGAAATACATAAATAAATAAATGTAGATGTGGAAATACATAAATAAAGTAAAAAAACATTTATTATTAGTATGCATGCGTTTTCATGAAAAAAATTTTTATATCTACTTATTTATTTATACTTTTGTCATTTTTGGTCCCACATTTATTTATTTATTTATTCATTCATTCATTTATTTATTTATACTTTTGTCATTTTTGGTCCTCTATAGACACACGAGTCAGCACTCAATGCGGCGTCTATGTATATAATGTCTATGCATACACAGACATACACATACCAGGGTCATTTCAGAGTAGCAAAATCCTGATCTCCATGTTTTTGGACTGTGGGAGGAAACTGGAGTCCCCGGAGGAAACCCACGCAGACACGGAGAGAACATGAAAACTCTGCTCAGATGGGGACTCGAACCCAAGACCTCAGTAGTGAGAGGCGAACATGCTAACCACTAAACCACCATGCCACCCAATAAACATCAGATAAATACAGCGGTTTGCTAACTTTGGCCAACTATTTAATGTCACCGCTTAAGTTACTGTTTATTTAAAATATGTAATGGTCACATATAAACTTAAATATCACATAAGCTAAAGCTACAAGTAAAGAATAGTCTCTAAGAATAGTCAGCGAAAACAATAATTTAGCAAGCTAATGCTAATCCTGTCACAAACAGCATGCCTGGCAGCCAGACTAGTACAGCTAATATAACAGATTTTACTTGAATTAAAGGACCACGTTGACTCACCTAACTAAACAAAGAATAAAATATGTATGTTTTAAGCCATTTTATGTACAGACGTCTGTAATCTCAACCTTGTGTTGTTGCTTATTTAAATATACTTATAAGATGGGTAGTTTCACTAACCTAGGGCATAAAACTACTAAGATGAAATTAATAATTACCAACCAGTGGCTAAACTACCCAGCAGTGTGGAAGTAACCCAACAAAATTACCCAGTGGGTTCAACATTTAGAGTGTACCTGTTTTATACTAAGTTGTTCCTAAAACTATACAGTGCCCATAAAAAATTTGGACACACCTTCTGGACATTCAGTGGTGTTTCATGATTTAAAAATGTTCTACATTGTAGATTAAAACTAAATAAACACATCTGTAATTATTTAGTAAACAAACAAGTAAACAAACCAGAATATGTTTATATTTGACATTCTTCACAGTAGGCACCTCTTGCTCAGCTTTCTTGGCATTTTCTCAGTCAGCTTTATGAGGTAGTCACCTGGAATGGCTTTCAGCTAACAGCTGTGTCTTGTCAAGAGTTCATGACTTTCATTTATTGCCTCTTTAATGTGTTTGAGACATGAGTTGTGTGTCTACTTTGAAGTAAAATCTAAAACATGTTTTGGTTTGTTTAGCACTTTTAAGTTTACTACATGATTCATTATGTGTTCCCTCATAGTCTGGATGACTTCAGTGTTACTTTATAATGTAGGAGAAAAAATAATAAAAACATTGTATGAGAAGGTGTGTCCAAACATTTGACTGATACTGTATGTCCAAGCCAATAGCCATTTAAGCATGTTTGCTTTGTTGTTATTTTATATGGTCAAGTCTCCTATAAAACATATTCACTGTATATGACCTGCAGGTTGAACTGAGTGTGATATTGTCTGTGGAATTTCTCTCCTTTCCGTCATTTTTAATGGCGCAGACGAGGGTGGACAGGAGGCCTCTGCAGAGTCTCAGTCTGTTTAAGCAAACTCAACCAGCACTGATCTCTGTTTGGAAAAGCAGGAGAAACAGTAGGCACCCGCCTGACCGTCTACTGGTCAATCAACAGTGAATCATATATATATAAAAAAAATGTTAGCAGACTGTTAGACTGTTTTCTGTTCTTTTCCTGAATTCCTGGTTGACTAATTGACTAATTGACTAATCTGCTGTCCACTTAGTAGTCCCCCACTTAAGTCTATATACTCATTAAACTCTGCAATAAAGACGTTATTTTTCCCAAAAACATTAAAGCGGTATTAAAACTGCTGCTGAAAGTAATGCTGCCCTTGACTGCTGTGTTTGTAATACAAACTTCCTGAATTCTTTGCTGAATATAAATCTGTGAATTTTGTGTCATTTACATGATGAATTGGGTCTATCAAGGAAACGACTCTAGCATCAATGACTATGGTAATATTTTAATGTTTAGTGTTTGAATTTGGTTAATTTAAAACATCATTTAATGCATGCCAGCTCTTTTCCACCCTCAGTGTATTTTTAAAACAAACCACCTTGAGCCAACAGAGCAAAGAAATATCCTTTTCTTGCACAAATTGTTCTTTTAAAACTGCTAAACTCCTATTCATGAATGAGAACATATGCAGACTTTGCTTTTAAATGTGTACTCACAAGAAAAAACACCTGAAAATTAATAAGTTTTATTTGTTTTGTGTAGTAAAAGAGATTAACATTTGCCTTAACATAAAATAATAAACTGTCACATGTGGAAATACGTGTTCTCAAACCGTAATTTTTTACCTTTGAAACAACACATGTAGCACATATAGTGTGTGCTCTATCTCTGTAACTAATACAATCTTATTTAAATAAAATATGACATTTTGCCATGAAATGGTTCAATTACTTGTATTGAACACCAATTTATTTTTGCTGGAAAAGTAAAAAAAAGTGCATAACCATATACATAATATAGACAAACGATTCCTAATATTGAAATGAATCTGAATATCATGTACTTAAAGCCTGCAATAATATATATATATATATTGCATATTTCTGGTTTAATTAATCAAATGAAAAGTTAAAACTGATGCATTGCGTCCTATATGTTCCAGACTGCCTCAATATCTGTGAAACAAAAGTGATAGTTTTAGTGATATATTGAAGCATTGCTTGCTTATGAAGAGTGTTTATAAACAGACTGAATGAACTTACCCTGTTATTCTGCAGTTATGAGCTTGCACATTTGAGCCAGTGTATCTAATATCACATCGGACCACATTGTTGGAGAAATCAGACTCCTGTACTTGGAAACTAGGGTTTACGGTCACCTGTAAAGTGAGTGAGATGACATCAAAGTCAGTAATTTTATTACATGAGCTGGGGAATATGATGATATGTGATCACCAGAGGCGATTGCTCTAAGACTGCAAGGGAAGCTCAGCTTCCCCTAAAATGTCAAGAAATAAGTGATGAATAATATACTGTTGTGTGTACATGGCATTGACTAAATATGCGCTACAACGCGCTCAACTTTTGTTCAGAATCAGCTTCTTATCACTGGTAATGACGCGGCTTTCCTCTCACTCATTCCTG
>BRDA01028626.1:10764-33409 GCA_036984385.1 Crenuchus spilurus | reverse complement strand
TAGAAATGACTAGAAATGCAACGTTCTTGTCTGAATGTAAACCAGGAGCTTTGTAGGCACAATAAGGAATAAACTGTATCAGATGCTGAAAAAGTTAAAAAAGTTAAAATTAGCATCTTATTGCACAGTTTTTTTTATTTGTAGTTTATGTTCTGGTTTGACCATAAAGTGCATCTCATAGTATGTTTAAAGTGTGCATTTAAAAAACTGCGGAGCCTCAAAAAACCACTTATTGCTTACTGAACACTGAAATGTGTTACAGAGACCTGAATTTTGCCCCATTCAACGTGACAGTCCCCAAAATCTCTGGACTTGTCAGTTTGTTTCAGATAAAGAATAATATCATTGCATTGACATTTGCAGGATGATTTATTTATATTTAAGCACTGATTTAAGACCTGAATTGACATATTCTATGAAACAGCATTAGCTCAGCAATGGCAGGCAAAGCCTCATGTAGTGAGCCTAGGCTAATGTAATAAGCCATGCTCCATTGTTTAAGAACACACTGGGATCTTAACAAGGGGAAATGGGGAACTCACTGGGCTGTGCTAATGCACCTACTATATAGAGAGGAGGAGGCTGTTCCATGCCAAAGTTTCTCTTAGCGTTCAGTACAGGTATCAAAGCAGCCTGGTGGTAGATTGGTGTGATCTGATCTGGCCCGAACATTCTGTGCTTGCTCACAGACAGCGTTGAGCCGATAATGGGTACCCCCAAAATGCAAATGTGGATAATTATGAATAGCAGCTAATGGGAACCACATAATATGAGCTCTAGTTGTTATTAGCAGTGGTGGCATCTTTTGAAGATGCTGGATTTTTGTTACACTGAGGATATATTAGGATTCATTTTGAATAAGCCAATGGGATGCTTCCATTGTATTGCTGAAAATGGTCCATTAGCCCTTTACCCTCTTCACCTTGAAAGAAAAATATATTGTTATTATTTTGGGTGGGTGGGTCGGGGGGCAATAATAAAAACAATCAATGTTTTTTAAGACCACACATTTTTTTTAAATGTACACTGTAAAAACAATGACATGGCACTTTATGGTCCAATGGTTTATTTTATGGTTTATTTTTTTAATTTTAGTGCTGGTGGCACTAATGGTTTTTTAGGATTAGATCCAGTTTGTGGTATAGTTACAAGTCATTGCTGGTTTGCATTCAGATAAGAAAACGTTGCATTGCTGACTTCTAGTGCAGGTTTTTAGCCTAGCCTCTACCGATTGGTAGAAATGGCACAATCACATTGTGCTAAGTTCAGCACCTTCTTTAATAAGATATAATGACTTAAATGTGCTCTACCAAATAACTGAATAGAATATTAAAGGGCTACGAATAAAAACACTGAACTTGTATACAGTAATGTATTGTTTGTTTCTCCATTTTTATTGATCTGAATCATCTGAACACAGTAACTGTACCAACAACAATGTGGCAAAGTATCTGGAATAGAACATCTGATCTCATTTTTGTTTGGATTGGCTGCTATTGCCTCCTATAGTTTATCTACTGATTATATACATATTTTCAACCGAGTGCAGTTTAGGACCAGCATAAAGATAGGGTTCAGGTTAGTTAGGGTTCTCTACCTCTAGCATGACATATGTACAGGCAGTTTGGGCATGTTTTTACATTTCACACCCACAGTAGCATGACTGTATAAGCTCAGGTAATGGATGAGTACAGGCTTGGTTAGCCTTGGTAATGCTTGAGCAGTTTAATCAGTGCTGTTACTGCTAAAAATACTATCTTTGAGTCATACTCCTGGACTGGGTTCCACCAGTTTGGCATACGTTTGTATATAAGTCTAGGCTTTACTAGTCCTTACTTAAAAACTATACTTTTATTAAATTCAAATGCCACCAATAAGTCACGTCTTAAACTAGTAAAATTAACAATTTATAATAATTTGGGACGCATGGTGGTTAGCACGTTTGCCTCTCACTGCTGAAGTCTTGGGTTCAAGTCCCCATCTGGGTGAAGTTTCCATGTTCTCCCCATGCCTGTGTGGATTTCCTTTCCTGTGGGGTTTCCTCCCACAGTCCAACAACATGGAGATCAGGTGAATTGGCTACTCTACATGGCCCTGGTGTGTGTGAATGAATGTGTATATGCACAGATATGGTTGTCATTATGTTCTGAGTGATCCCTCTAGTGCTGGATGCAGTCCTCCAGGTGGACGGTTGCTTCCAGTTGAGAGTACACTGTGTGTGATTGGCTGCTGCTTCTCACCGGTGTGTGTGGTTGAGTTGTAAGTGGGTAAATTGATTGTGTTGATTATAAAACATGCTTGGGTTTGAGAAAGGTGTTATATAAGTGTAATGTTCTTTCATTCAATTAACTCCCTACATCTGCTGTAAACACTGTCATTTCAGTCAACACATTATCATGACAGTAACTCATAACTTTTTACTTTTTACGTTCCATTTAAAAACATGCATCATTTTTAAAGCTCAGATTAAAAAAAAGAAATAACATTGAAAACAGGGCTACCTTTATATGACAACTGAACATATAACAAAATAGTAGTGAGAGATGTACAAGGAGTGCTGATATTGACAATAATGGTGCTCTAACCAAAGCTCTTTAAGTATTACTCCGCCACATACACATAAACTAGCAATGACCCTTAGCACCAGCTACAACATCTTTTACATCAGTATAGTGGTACCCCTACTTACAAGCATCCCTACTAACGAGTATTCCAGGTAACGAGTCGAGATCTCAGAATATTTTTGTTCCAGGTAACGAGTAAAATTCCAAGTAACGAGTAGCATAAATTAGTTCAAGTATGCCAACCGCTAGGGGCGCAGCGGTCGTAACATCCCCTAGATGCTAGCGTAGAAGAAGAGGTCAGTCATTACCTTTGACCTCTGTCCAGGGAAAGTGAAAGTGCTAGTGAAAGTGACGCAAAGACAGCAAAAGGTAGTGAACAAGAAAGTTAGATACATTTTACTTTTACTTTTCATATGATAAGTGTAACCATGCCATACACGTACGCCCGTCCTCCTGTCCTCCTTAGCCGCCAGCCTACACGAGCACCGTCGTCGTCTCGTTTATGTTTTAAAAAACCCATATAAACACATTATTTAGCATATTAAAGTATATAAAATATATTTACACGGATTAATCAGTTTTACATGTATTCTTATGGGGAAAATGCATACAGCTAACGAGCAAACCAGCTAACGAGCTCGGCTCCTGCACGGATTAAACTCGTAAGTAGGGTTACCACTTTATATCTGTCTTTATTGTCTGTATAATGAACACTTATTGGGAAATGATGTTTCTCCACTATTATGACTGATGCACACAGTTTGATGATGTTTTAGCAGCAATAAATTGTATTTATGTCTGATAAATTGTATTTTTTTCTGTTAAAATCTAATAATAAGCAGTGATAACAGAACTGTGGTATAATGACAATGATACACTCGAGGGTGGTGCTATAATGTGAGATATTGGCACTGATGTACTGATCTGCAGTACTCGGCCTGTGCCAGTATCTCCCATTATAGCTCCCTCTCATGTATTATTGCTTAATTAAGCTTTGCTGAAAATAATATCAAGACATTTCAGGTGAACATTATCAGTTAAAATTTCTCTTTAGGACTGTGTTGTGTATGATGGATTGAACCAGGAACCTTTTGGTACCAAACCCACTGTAGGCCACAAATTGTGAATCAGATCTGTCAAACGGCTACATTACAAAATATTTCAGCCTCTTCTGTAAAGTTAGAATTTTGTACATACACCCATCCATCCATTATCTTAACCGCTTCATCTTGTTTAGGGTTGCAGTTACTCCTCGTACCCGTCTACTGGGCACAGGGCATTCCAATAACTTACACTCTTAAACGAGATGGATCTTCAAGAGTCACCACGCTGCCCAATTTTGGAGATTTCTGGTCAGTGACCATTTTTAAAGATACTCCAAATACTACACACAGCATCACACAGATTAGTAGAGTTCAGAAGGAAAGACTGTGAAAGGTGAAGCAGAGGTTATGCTTGTCCTGCATCACTTGTGGTGACGGTGCTTTTTGCAAAAGCATCACCAATTAGCTGGACTCCTTAGTGTCCGAAAAATACCCAAATAGTTTCAAAATCCAAGTGAAGCAGAATGTACATCACATTTCATAAGTGGACGGGTCAGCAGATTGGAGTGGTCACCCAGCTGGATCTAAAATGACCTACATTCCTGGAGACTTGCACTGCCTCCGATGGCGAGGGGGGGATTCCAGTTTTCCATAAAAAATGTCTATTTGTGGCATCATAAAAAATGGAATGAAAGATTAAATATTAACAGCCAAGTAGCTTTGTTTTACATGCCAAGGTGGTAATATTTATGGGGCAAAAATCCCTGCAAGAAGACTTCGTAGCCAAAAACTGGATTTTGAAGGGTCATCACAGATAACAGTCAAGAGTGCATTGATGGAAATTTGCATACACTTCTTCTGATTAAGCTAAAAACAATGATGTATCTGTTCTAGCTGCAAGGAGCTGAACCTCTCGCTCTTTCTCTGGATCGAGTTTTTGCCACCTTGTGCTGCTCCGGTTTAGTGCTGTCCTTTTACTGCACACTTCTGAAACGTCCAGGGAAACAAAAATAACATAAAGCATCAGATCGAACTTGCTGTGCCTTCAAAACACCCAAGTACAAAGAAATTTCAGCAGCAACTTCATGATGAATAAATCAAAGAGGCACACTTGCTCTTGGAGGAGGAGACGGGTTTGGGGGGAGAGAGAGAAAACAACTTCATACTTGAGTGACTACTTCCAACAAATTAAAATAAAATCTGCTGCCAGAGACAGAACGCAAAGCCTCCAGCGGCCCTAAATGGAAGGGCTGCAGGAGAAACGAAGCAGGATTTCACTCACTCCTTCAATCTCTCTCTCTCTCTTTTTCAATCTCTCTCTCACCGTCTTTTTCTTCTCCTACCACTGGTCATTACCCCAGCTCACGCTATGTCTCTCTCTCTCTCTCCATCCCCCTCTCTCTGTCTCCTTCCTAAATCAGTCTTTATCCAATCTCATTCTCTCTCTCTTTCCCTCTTTCTCTATTCATCCATCAAATCCATCCATCCATCCCTCTATCTCTGTCTCTCTTTTTGTCATTTCTAAATTGGTCTTTATCCATTCTCTCTCTCTCTCTCTCTCTCTCTCTCTCTCTGCCATAGTGTATAAGAGCACAGAGCATGGCATTTGGTATGATGTCATCAGTCAGACATTGCCCATATTGCTTTGGTTAATGACACACCGGGTCAGACCACTACAGAACTCAAATGAAGTTCCCCCATCCTTCTTCTGAGCCGTTAGTGGGATATCAGCAAACCCTCTAGTCAAATGAGAGGCCAGTACCACTCCATCCTATGGAAATGTGAGCTTCTGGATTTTCAATTAATTTATTGTGCCCGTTGCAACACACAACTCAAATAAAAACTGATATTTAAAACTGATATTGATTAAATTATTGTTACTTTTAACACTTGTAGTCCCCATTTAGACATTAAAATGAAAGAAATATAATTATGGAATCCCATTTATTTGCATCACGTTTGTAAACAGAGTTGTTTGTCTGTATCAGTAGAGGAGCTTGGGTTGTGTCCCAAAGTAATGACATACTCCCTACATAGTGCACATCACAGATAATAAAACCAGTAACACAGACAGTAATTAGATGCTCGTCTGACAGAAAAACTTGAACCTTACAGTTCACAAAAAAATGACATTATACTAAACAATGTGAGGCCAATAACTGTTTATGACCAACTGTGCCCTATGGAGGGTGTTGGGTGCAGGGAAACATTTGGCATTTGGTCTCTTTTGGGCTTTGCTGTGGAAGGATGGAGTCATCTCTCACTGATCACGCAACATTTCAGACAAGAACTACCACACACACACACACACACACACACACAGAGAAACACACACATTCAATCAAATTGAAAGGTGTTTTTAGATTTGTCAGAAACTGGCAACCGGGGACTCCGCTGTGCTGCCCTTTGTGTACTTTTGTCACTCTGGAAATTACGTGGTTGTTCTTTCTCACATTTTGAGTGAAGAGAAAGACACTTCAAAATCCGATTTGAGCGGCCAGAATGTCCAGACTGAGACAGATCTGTACACATCTGATTATAATCACATTTCAAACCACCTCCCAAACATGGATTAAATCAGATTTGGAAAAAAATAAGACTGTTTGGACTACCAAACATCATTCTGGATACAATCTACATAGGCCAAAAATCAGAATTGGGCTTTCTATATGAACACAGCCTAAGATGCGTAGAATGACTCAACAATATCAAAAAGGTAGCTGAGATAAGATTGGATGATTGATCATGCTTATTCATTGTTGGCCTGTTCATATAATCAGCTTCAAACTCAAAAGAGACGTTAATGGGAAAAGTGGTGTTATGCTATGTATTGGATGTGGAGTTCACCCTGGGAGCACTTTCGATAACTCCATTTTGATTGCCCTCATCATCTTCTTCTCCGAGGCAAAACTGGACAGTGAGAAATGTCAGAGCTGTAAAACGAACTACCCCAAGACTTCATCTTCAAACTGCCTTTCTATAAAAGTGGTATCTAAGTGTCGGCGTCAGGGTTTTTAACAGTTAGGAACAAAGTGAAAGAACGTGTGGAGCTACTGTGTTCCAAGCCACAGCTTTTTCTTCACACATCTGTTAGGCAGGATTTATTTTAGTCGTGTGAAGACTGCTGTCTCAAAGAGTCTGGGATGCAATCTGATGACTGGGACAGGAGGCACGCCAGAACCCTCACTGATGATGAGGTCACAGCTTGCCTCAGGGGTTTCTGGGAACTGCGCTCCCCAGAGGGGTAGTAACTTCAGCCATCCGACTGCTGTGCCAGGCCTGATCGCAGGCCACATAAAGCGCTCCTAAGCGGAAAAGGCTGACCCTGCATTCAGAAGCGATCATGGAGAAGCACTGACCTGAAATCTATTGTCCCTTTTCCGGGGCTAGTTCTAGTTCCAACAGTCCTCTAAAGCAAAAAAGTTGATCCAGAAACAGTGGTCCTCCTCTGACATGCTTTATGAATGCAGGCCCTGGTCATTGAGGCTAAGGCTCTCATAAAAATCATAAGATCCCTGACTCGGCATAGGGAAATGATGAATGCAATAACGCTGCATGGGGTCTCCACGGTGGGAGTGTAGGGTGTGCTGTCAGCAGAAATGCAGAGTGCAGCTCTTAAATTGCTTTTTAAGGGCTCCTGGGTGATGCTTATCTTAAGGTGGTTAACTTAAGCCTAAAAGGTCCATGAGCCCTCCATAATTGGGCAGCTCTGCATAATCACGGATGCGTATTATGGATACATTATGAGCAGCAAGATGCAATAAAGCAGAAATTTACTTTGTAATAAGCCTCGGTGGCTCTTTCTCATACTACCCAAGAAGGTCATTAGTTTGCATTGTGCACACAATTTGTACAGCTGCTATGGAATTCTTTGTTTTAGCATATCCTTGATGCTCAATGCAATTGTTTACGTATGTATTTGGGTGTGGCAGTGTCTCAGTAGGCTACAGTTGGAGTCTTTGGAAGTGAATAGAAACTTTTAGAAGCCATGATGAACCCCAATAGAGCATGCCAGTCGCTAATAACCCTAACCCAAAGTGGGCAACCCTGAAAAGCTAACCCTGAAGGAAAGAGTTATGGAGACCGTGAAGTTGACAAGGGTGTAGTGACACTTTCAATGACATACCCACAGTGAGTATAGTAGAACCAACACATAGCTCACCATGTTGACTTCCGAGATTGAGTCGATGCTGGCAATATTTATGCTCATTCCCACAATGACAGGGGGACCTGGAGAAAAGAGAGAGAGAGAGAGAGAGAGAGAGAGATCTGTTAGCAGAGTCCATGAGCACAGTGCAAGCATCTCAAGTAATACCCTTCATCATACGTTAGCCTGAGGCAAGCTGTACTGACATTGACACAAGGTCACTTAACATTTACAGTAACATGCTCCCTCTGAGTGATGGTAGGCTGTTTTGGGTGTACATCAAGATCCCATAAAGCACACAAACAAAACAGACAACAATTCTGAGAACAGTCTGTTCCAATCGATACTGAACCTTGCTACTGATTTGGATGCAATCAGTAGATGTGCAACAGAAGGAAATGTGTCCATTCTGAACAGATTCTGTGATACACTGGCAAGTACGCTGGCATATTTTCATTCATCAAGATACAAACAATGTAAATCTGCCTGTAAAAGCTCACCATGGTCTTTAAGGTCCAATTATGTTCTTAAAGTGCACAATTATTGGCAATTGTGTGAGCACACAAAGAAATTCTACCTCCACATTTAACCTTAACCCATCAGTGCAGTGAAACACACAATACTGAACACAGTAGGGGGTAGTGAGAACACATGCCCAATGTGGTGGGCAGCCCCTATTCACATTGACTGCAAAAAAGCTACTGAAAATGCATCCTCCAGGGTTCTACCCCAACGACAGGAAAGACGTACCCCAGTGATGGTCCATCTGACTGAGGACCACACCATGACATGAATCCAAATTGAGATCCAGAAGAGGGAGAAACATTCCCACACTCGTACATGGCTAAACCTTACCATACATACACTATATGGAAAAGTATTGGGATCTAAAATTAAGGATATTAAGAGTTTGTTGGAATAACTGCCTTCAGTGAAGACTTTGAGTACTGTTGTGAAGATTTTGTTTGCATCCCGTGAAAGGAGTGATAGTGAGGTTAGGGTATTGGATGACCACCATCCCACCTTATCTTTAACTCCCCAAGTCATCCCAACTCATCCCGAAAGTTCTGGATGGAGCTGCACTGCTCCACAGCTCAATGATGGGGGGTTTACAACCTGGCATTAGGCATTGTGCCAATAGGTTCATGTTTATCTGCTTCACAGAGTCCTATTCTTTTGGCAGTGCTTCTCCACATGGACTAGACAAGCTGTGTGTGTGTGCATTTGCATATCTGTGTCAGCAATGGATGTCACTTAATACAGATTGTTAGAAGCTTTTGGACACACAGTGTAGACTTCTCAGCAAGCTCTGCGAGTCAGAGCACTGCAGGAAGTGTCGCTTTGGAGCCCGTTTGGGACTGTGTTGCTGTGACTCTCTAGACTGGAGTGGAAACTGTTAAATGAGTATGGAACTGCAAGCTCTCATCTCGCTCTCACAGCCTTAGTGAGCATGCAGCCCTTTCCATATGGCGCTTGGAGCTGTGCTCCCTGCTTCATTACAAGTCACTTTGTTTTTCACTAGCACTCGCCTCTGTCCCTGGTGACCTCCTGAGGGAAACGGCTTTCGATACTGGAGCGAAGCGGTCCTATTTGTGGTTTGTGCAAGGCTAGCAATCTGGTCACAAGGCTCTGACTTTCACTATCGGAATGATGCAGCGTCAACCGTAGGAAAGTATTTCTCCCGTGTGGCACTTTGGGGAAAAAAATGCTATTACACACAATAGGTTAAATCCCAGGTGATACACGTTATGCTCAGAGTCACTGGAGAATGCGTCCAGCATTATTTCCATGAAGGAGATTTCCATGTAGTGCAGTGCTTCAGCGGCACATACAGATAGTCACGTGAGTATATATGCAGACTCTTCAAAATTAGCCATTGTCTTCCCTGAGAGCCATTAGATACAATCTTTCAGTGGATGCTTCTTTTGTAAGTAAGACCCTTTTTAAAGTCTGTCGTAAAGCTCCCAGGAAGAACCTTTAAAGTAGTATGTTACAGATATGTGAAAGTGTTTCAATAAAGAAGGGTCTTTAATGCTTTAAAAGGTTACTAGTGCATCAAAAAGTTCATTGTTCAGAATGTATGAGGGTGAGTCAAAAATTATCCACATTTTAGCTTTATTTGCAGTGTCTTATCAACACATTCAGCACTAAGTCGCTGTCTACATAACTGCTGTGCAGGTTTGAATGTGTTACGTCAGTTATGACTGCAGTGCAACAAAATATGGCTGCCACAATTATAATTTGCACAAAAGAAGAGCAAGCAGTGATTTTTCGCAGATGCGTTTGGACATCTGCAACCAAAATTTGGACGGATTTTCATTACCGGTGACAAGACATGGATTCATCATTACAATCCTGAGAGTAAAGGACACAGTATGCAATGGAAACATCCTCAATCACTCATCAAAAAATGTTTAAAAGACAACCATCAGCTGGTAAAACGATGCTCACAGTTTTCTGGGTCTGAAGAAGCTACACGAGGACAAAAATTAATCTGATTAAGAGATGAAGACAGCAGTGCATTTGTGGCTCACAGCTCAGCCAAAAACATGTTTTAATTAGGGAATATGAAAACGTGTTGATGTACTGCCCTGCCCTGTGCCCGGTAGGGTAGGGGACTAAACGCGACCCTGATACTGATTAAGCAGGTGTGATAATGGATGGATGGATGGAAAACTTGTTGATAGATGGACAAAGTGTATTGAAAAGCGGGGAGATGGAAACTGATTAAAATCAATTCTACAGCCAGAGTGCGGATCATTTTTGACTTATAATTAAAAGACATAAACTGTCCTATATTTTTTTTATATACATTACAAATAAAATGACATATTTCCAGCCTTTTAATACTGTTTGAATAATAATTCACTCAAACTTGAAGTAAAATATTCTAATAATCTTATTTTTATGGGCTATAAGCCAAACTGTATCTATCTAAAAAAAAAAACAATTTCCCTGAAGGAATCACCTAAAGGGATCAATAAAGTACTATCTATCTATCTATCTATCTATCTATCTATCTATCTATCTATCTATCTATCAAAATGTATTTATATAGTGCTTTTTACAATGGGCGTTGTCACAAAGCAGCTTTACATATTTCATATCAAACAAACTGAATCTAAGCCCGATGTGAGCAAGCCGAAGGCAACAGTGGCAAGGAAAAACTCCCTCAAGGCTGGAGAAAAAAACCTTGGGAGGAACCAGACTCACAAAGGGGATCCATCCTCCTCTGATCAAACTACTGACACAGATTTACATCCTTAGTTAAATCTGACATTATACTATAGTATAAAACATTAATGATATTAATAATAGTGATCATTGCATTCATATTAGGTATCATAATTTAAAATGCAGTAGCATTAGAGCTTTAGTCCAATGTAAGTGAGCAGCAGGTCTGGTGTCAACCTCAGGAAAACCCAACTCGGAGCAGAAGGAATTGACAGCAGTAGGTGTAATGGAACTGGTGGTCTGTTGTGGACTGCAGGAGAATTCAGCCATCAAATCCCTTCAGTGGCCATTTCCTCAGAAAAGAGAGAAGAAGGTCTATCTATCTATCTATCTATCTATCTATCTATCTATCTATCTATCTATCTATCTATCTATCTATCTATCCATCCATCTATCTATCTATCTGACTGACTGACTGATCAACAGGCTTGACACATGTCACTTTATGTGTAATGAATATGAAATATTCCAGTTTAGCTTTTTGAATAAAATGATGAGCCATGATAAATAGTCATTTTTTAATGTGGTCCTGCAGCATAAAGTACACAGGTTCTTACAAATAACATGTCAAATAAACCTTAAAAATATATATTTAAATGCATCTCCTTCAAGTACGCAGTGCTAATTTAGTAAATTTGGCTTTTGTCCAGCCTTCCTCTTGGGAGAGTATTAACAGGCATTAAAACTGGTGATTTAAGAATAAACTTAATAGGATGGATCCTTTGCTCACACAAGAAATATAAATTTTTGAGGAAAATGGCATTTATGGACAATTCAGCCTAGTGTTTGTTAGGTGCAGATGAGTGAGGTTAGTGGTGATGCTCAAAATTTCATCACTGAATTGCATTTCAAAAACTGCCTCTATACAAAATAGTTACATTTAGTTACATAAGCTAATTCATACAGTAGGTGGTTAAGACCCTGTGGCGATAATTCATGCAGCAGGAAGTCTTCTCCATAAAAATATACACCCCTACCAAACTTAATTTATGCCTTGGTTTATGCTTTTATGATGCAGGACACTTGTATCACCCCTGTCAGGGCTGAATTCATTATTTTTCATTTTTCCAAGTCAAAGGAGTTAAAACCATGCCCCAAAACAATGACCAATACTTTGAGCACCATTTAGTTGTAAAGTGCCAATGACCATACGGAAGAATGCTTTACAGATTGGTTTCAATAGCGATCTGTGACTTCTTAGATTACACTCTGGTCAGCATCTGTGTTTAGACACTTTATAAGGTCACTGACCTTTACAGCTTTGGTCAAACTAAGAAAATCTGACATTACTTTGCACATCAAGCCAACTCCTCATGGGCTTTCCAAATGGCTGCTGACGCCAACAACAACATGTTTTTTTCACTTTCATGAATCATTTAGAGACATATTTCCCCCACAAACCAGTGCAGTATTAGCGAGAAGAAATGAACTCCAAAAAAAACAAAAGCCAGTGTCAGTCACCGATGTTCTGGAACATTCCTGAAACCGGTTTGCTCCACAAACACACTCATAAGCCAGTTTATTAGATACACCTAATGGTCTTACAACTCAACACTCTCAAAGAGATGCTCATGCTAATCCCAGTAGAGCAATGACATCCAGTCCCCATGAGTTGTAACATCTTACATTAAGGGTAATTCTATTAAGGATGCCTAAGACTGCATTGGTCATTTCTGATTGGTCTGAATCAGTACTGGTGCTAGGCATGTGGGGGCTTGGTACGGAGGGGAGGGGAGGGGAGGGGGGTTGTCATACAGTGGAGATTGAAGAGGTGCCCCCATTGACAGTTTGGGCCCCACGCGCAGTGCATGATATGCATGGGCGTGTCCTGTTCTGAATCAGAGATGCATCAAGAACCAATAGTATTGAAATGTTTCAATTTTGCGATGAATTCTATACTTTCTAACACTTTCTAATACAAATCAGTTGCAGCAGTTTCCGCTGTATTTTACTGACAGCTGAAGAGTTCTGTATGGATTACATTTAAAAAAAGAAAAGACAAGCTAGACAAACTGTTAGACAAACCATTTGGGGTTAAAGACAATGGTGAGTGTTTTTAAATTATAGCCAGAGTACTGTTTTGGTATCAGGTATACTACATATACCACATACATATACTACACTTGGTACTGATATCAAAGTCTAAGGTCTAGTATTGTAGCAACCTTAGTCTGAATTCAGGAAAAGAAGCAGTTAATGAACTAAAACCTAACAAACCATTGATTGATGATTGTTTTGTACAACTTGTATTCAATAAAAATGTCTTAATCATCAATTATAACCAAAACTGTTCCCAAAACTGTCCAAACATGAATGCTTAAAGTATCATTACTTCTGACCTTTTTGTAAAGTGTGATGAACATTTTCGGGATGTGATTTCCATGACCTGCGTTGTTACATTTCATTTAAAAAAACATGAACATGGCATCCCACCTCCCTCCCTAATGTCCTGTACATGCGTCATTACAAGATCCGCTTCTACTTGCTCAAAAAGAAAGAGAGCGAGAAAGCAAAGGCAGTAGAAAAATAAGTAGAGCCATTTTACATTGCACGCTGGTGAAGGCAACCAGCAACACTTCTCCCAGGAGATGTCAAAGTACATTCATCGGTCCGTTGTAAACAGTGAGAGCCCAGAGATCTCTCGGCCTCTCTTCCGTCTACATATTCCAAGCCAGGCTTCCACCAAACGGAGGGAGAAGTGTGCTCTGTCTCCCCTGGCCTTCCATGATTTCACTCAAAATAAAACCACTTACCTGCATCCGAGCCTCCTATAATGTCCTGAAAGCTGTGCTCTATACGTTTCCCCTTCTTTCAGAGCAGCTTCCATTTTGAGGATGCTGAGTGTTAGCCATGTTTGCACCTAGTGCATATAATCGTGAGAGGTATGGCATCGCCTTGTGTTGGGAAGAGCACTTGTATGTGATGGCAACCAAGCTGGTCCAATGTGACTGTGCAGGTTGCACCTAGAAGACCACCTGGATAGTTGCCATTGCTTTGCAGGTCTAAGCCAGCACTAAGCCACCAATGAGGAGCGCAGTGACCCGGAGCTGTTCATAGACATTACTCCCTGACCTCAGGCCTTTCTTGATTCAGCACAAGGCAGATAACTTGATGAGTACTGACGAGGCACATTAAAGTGCAAAGGACAAGGGTGGGTAGGAGGTTGCCTCTAATGAAGTTGGGCTCGTTCCCAGCTTGCCTGGGCCCAACTTGCTCAGGTTCAGTGCTGAGGCAACTCGGCGCATCTCTTGATCTTTGATTGTCTGCCAGTCTCCTCCTCAGATCTCAGCTGGAGGAGACACCACCTCACAGGAGGCTCCGGCAAACACTCTCAATTTGCTGAGGTTTTAATCTAAACTCAAGCGCAAGGCAGAAACACGGGGCTTAATCTGGAGCTGAACCGTCTCTTTGATTCGAGCTGATGCATTCAATAGAAATGTTAGCATACAAAGGTAAGGCTTAGAGGCAGCAGAACTGCCTCAGCGCTAGTCGCTAACCCTCCATTTGCATGTTTATAATGCTGGAGTGTCCCAGAGGACAAGATTAGCATTTCATGCTAACAAATCAATAAAAAGTGTGTGTACCTGAGTTAGCCTTTTTGCCTACCAGTGTGCCCTGCTGTTTAAGACATATACACAAAGACAAATGGTGCTCTTATCTGGCCTTTTTTTTTGCCTTGCTGTAAACCTCAGTTGCGCTAAATCAGCTTTAAAGTGCGCTCCAAAAACTGCAGCTTCAGAAGTTGCTACTGCCTCAGACTTTCCACTCACCCTCACAACTTTGTACATGTGGCAGAACAAAAACTCTTAACCCGTTAACATTCTGCTCAACCATTTTAAGAGCACATTTCAGTCACTATATCTTATTGAAAAAGGCGCTGAACCTAACACAATGTGATTGTGCCATCTCTACCAATAGGGGCTGTTTTAGCTATATTCAGTCAGTTTCTTCAGCCATCCTAAAATTATTTAACACAAACTGCAAGATAGCAGTGCTCTGTAAAAAAAAGTCAATAACTATTTAATTGGCATTAAAAATCGGCAGACTAATAGTTCATGAAAATTGTCATTAGTTGCATGTAAATATGCAAAGTACAGTATGTATCATTAGATTACCAACTGAGTCTGGTTCACTAACAAATGTGACCCTGCCAGGGAAAACCAGGCCAATGTCACTGGGCAGTTTATGGAGATATTGTGTCAATATCGTGTCACTCACATTAGCGACAAAACTTAGCCACTCAGTATTATTACTGTAAATGAAAGAGCACAGTGTCAGATATCTATTGTAGTACATATTTTGATCAAAAACAAAACTTAAATTCACAAAAAAGTTGTTTTGAAAAAAAAAATTTTGAAAAAAAAAGACTTTGGCCTAGTTTTCCCTGGCGGGGTCATATATACAATAAAATGAGCAAAAGCACTATTAAGACTAAATATTAGGGATTTAATTAGCCATGCATTACATGTCAAAATAAAATCCTGTACTTATATAAGTGTTTATGCAGAATTTTATTATATGCCGATGGCAAGAGAGCAAACACTAGAGGGTTAAACAGTGAACAAAATTAGCATGCTATGCACAGTTTTTGTATGTGTAGTTTATGTTCGCAGTTTACCATAAAGTGCCGTCTCATTATATGTTTAAAGTGTATGTTTAAATAGCTGTGTGGTCTTTAAAAAAATACTTATTTAAAAAAAATACTTAAAAAATAATAATTCAATTTCTTCTTTCTTGGTGAGGATGTTAAAGCTTATGTAAAGCTAGAAGCAAGTTCAGTATCAGACTAACCTGAGCTGCGATTAAGAGCATCATGTGAGATCTTTCTAACCAACTGCAACAAGGATCTACAGTGACTCTCAGTACTGTATGGACAGCAATGAGCTCCTGTGGTCTGACTGTGATAAACCACAACGCAATACATAAAGTACAGTGTCATCTCTGGCTATACACCATATCATAACCTGATTCACTACATACTTTTATCTGGATATGTTTCTGCCAATGTGTTAATTATGTCCATCCAGTTTGTTTAATTGATGGGTGTTTTATTTGTGTGCAGTTTAATGTATTTGCTGCTCTGGCATTGCAATTTCCTTTTGGGATGAAAGTTTCTGTCTATTATATCCATCTATCTTTCTGTGTGTCTGTCTATCTGTTAAAAATTAGTGACACAAAAATGCAAATTCAATTCACATTAGCATGCTCTAAGCTATTTTCATTCATGATGAAGAAAATGCACACTCCAGAGGAAATTGGCTGCAAACGAACGTTTGTAACTCTATAACACAAGCAACAACTAGACAAGGCTATTAGTTTAATGTGTGAAACATATATCAAGACAATAAAGCACTTGTCAGCAGAGCGCGGTGGCTGGATAGACGTGATCAGAATAAAATGCTACAAGTAAACCTGATGTATCAAGAATCGAGCAAAACTAATCCTGAAAAAAGAGGCTATGTTATCAGCTATCTGATTAGCTAATTATCTAATTATCAATTAACAGGTAAGCAAGAGTGGTCTTTGCACTGTGTGGAGTTAGACGCAAATGGATCAATATTTATATTACACTTATTTTATATATACATTTTAAAACTTGCTAAAATGTTAATTGTTATTGTAGAAAATATTTTCATTTCATGAATTCATATTAATACTGAATAATCATTTGTGAGGACACAGATGCAGACCATGGATAGAATGTGGAAAAGCAATTTATAATACTATTAGAATATTGTAAAAAAGATTATTGCTTTTATAATTTAATTCAAAAAGGTAAACTGTCATAATGTATATTCATTACACGTTTCAAGTCTTTTTGTTTTTGTTTTAATGTAGATCAGTTTGGCATACAGGTCATGAGTATCAGAAATCCAGAATCTCAAATTGTTAGAATATTAATTTTGAACAGTATTTCAACATATTTTTAATATTTTAACAATGTTTCAGTCTTCAGACAGTATCAGTCATGGGGGCTCGTCCGGGATTTGCCTAAATTATATTATATTATGAACATTTGTATTGATACATGTTGATGTAAATATGTCTCACTACTAGTGCAGTTCTGTAGTTGTTTGTATAGAATAGCTGATCTCACCTTTAACAAATAATCACAATTCTCACAGTTACAAACTATAAAAAACAACTTTTTATTACAATGAAATTTAACGTCTTTAAAACTAAATGATACTAAACATATATGAATAAATCTGATCCAGTGGGGCTTTTGTGTAGAGTCCCAAAATCACTACATCTACCCCTGCAGACATTTTTCCCAAAGTATGAGAGAAGGCAAGAAAGCCACAGCACAGTATTCCATCCTGACTTGCAGCGTTCCCGAGCTAGTTGACTAAGACAAATTGTGGTCCGCAGAGCCCCAAATGTCCAGATTATTCTTGGTGTCTTTTCTACTTTTGCATAGTCTGACATTTTGCATGCATTTGCTCAGTGCTTTGGGGCCCCTGTGAGTTGCTCTGTCACCCCCCTCCTGCACAATCCTGTGCCTTTCCACCCATTTTTCCCTCTCTCTCCCTCTGCAGCCAGATGGCACTATCATCTGTGTACATATTTAAATGACAAATGTAAGGCAGGTGGCATCTCTGGAGGTGCTGACTCTGTTCAGACTACTGGCTTGTTCCCCCGATGCCACTGTTTTCCTAAACAGTGGGAAAATCACTGGGAGCCCAGTCTGCGTGAGAGGTCCCAAAGTGGAGGGGTTGAAAAAAGAGAGAGAACAGCAAAAGCAGCACTTGCGAAAGAGCGACAAGGATGTTTCATCCCGGGCCCCTCGATCCTAGAGGGCCAAGTGCTTGCCTCCCTAAACGCGTTTCCTCTGACACTGCAATGCTTCTCTCCTGCAGGTAATGATGACGCTAATGCCTCGCGTTTGTGTTTGGGCCTTTTCTTGCCTTGGGAGGGAACTCAAAAGTGCTTACTGGTGGGGGGGCTGCTGAGAAGGCGCAGCATCCATCTGCATGATGTATAGCCACAGGCCCTCGGGCCTAGCAGTGGATTGCCAAGGATTTATTACTCCAATTAGTTTAGGGGCTTGATGAGCTATCATGGCATCGGGGAGCATAATATAAGTATGCCTGACACTGCGCTAAACAAATATACACCTTGAGCACAGGGGCACCCATCTGCACTGAATTATGCCAGGTGAGACATGAGGCGCCCTCTACTGGCTCTCTCATAATTAATTAGGTTTGTATGGACACCAAAGCCTGCAATTCTCTCCAGAGATATTTGAACATTCTTGAGGTCCTGAGCCATGTCAACAACCTTCACCCTTCTGTTGTCTTAAGGGTCAAAAATGACTCACCACTATATTTGTCAGAAAAAATCCTGTAAATTTTTTTTCAATTAGCCACAAATGAGAATTTTATTTAAAAAGTTTGTCAAGTCAAGGGGGCACGGTGGCTTAGTGGTTAGCACGTTCGCCTCTCAGCGCTGGGGTCTTGGGTTCGATTCCCCATCTGAGCGGAGTTTCCATGTTCTCCCCGTGTCTGCGTGGGTTTCCTCCGGGGTCTCCGGTTTCCTCCCACAGTCCAAAACCATGGAGGTCAGGTGAATTGGGTACTCTAAAAATTGTCCGTAGGTGTGTGTGTGTGTCACCCAGCGATGGACTGGCGCCCTGTCCTGGGCTTAGTTGAATAGTGTAATGCCCTGCCCTGCGCCCAGTGAGGGGGTGGGGGACTAACCGCGACCCTAATAAGGATTAAGCGGGTGTGATAATGAATGAATGAATGAAAAAGTTTGTCAAGTCACAATTTGATTCAAAAAGGTAGACTGTCATATGCATAATATTTTATACACATAAAGTGACATTTCAGTCCTTTTTAGTTTTACAACAGTAATTTACTCAAATTCAAAGCATTCTAATAATTCTCTAATAATTATGAGCTATAAGGCATAGTGACAACAGTAAAACAAAAAATTTAATGTGCATATTTCACAATTTTCTTAGGCTCTAATAACAATAATAATAATAATAATAATAATAATAATAATAATAATAATAATAATAATAACAGCAACTTAATATTAACAATAAAAATACTAATCCTAAATAGACTGAGTAAATAAAACTATGGCAGTAATTAGAATGACTGGTTTCCATATAAAATATTATATGTAAGATAATAATATATAATACTGGTTTTCCACTGATTAAACATAATCTTTCTACACTGATTAAGATAAATCCAGATATTTGTGTTTGTAATAAATGACACATGATTTCTTCTGAAACAGATTTGTCAAACAGGAATTGTATTAAACTGCTTTATTTTAGGGGTTTTGTGCAGGTGGGTAATTTGACCCTTAGGACAAGGTGAGTAGACAGAATCTTAAGAGTACATACGGGTTAAGTAAGCAGATCTTAGATTTGTACACATGGTGCTGTGTTAGGGACACTATGAATAGGTTTTAATAATGTATGTCTCTATGCTGCAGTAGGCTAATTCCATGTGGATTAGGGTCAGGCAGGGGTCACATGTTGTTCCATCCAAGCAGTCACGCACAGCGAGCCCAGCGACGGCAACTGCCGGTGAAAACGCAGCAGCGAGAAAAAGAAAACACCGCTCACTCTTCCTCCGGATTCCAAATTCTAATCATCAACTCATTGCTTAGCAACAGAGGGGTTCCATAGCAACAGGGCAGCATTGTCGCTTTAACGTTGCAAAGGGAGACACGGCGCTTTTCATACACTGCGTTCAATCTGCCTCCCTTTTTTTATCCACTCCCATCTTCAGTGGCCAAATCCTGGCACCATATCTTATTGTTTCTTTTTCCTCTGGCAGGCGAGCATCTCTTGTGTGATTGGCATCGCTGTCAAATGATTCAAGGTGGCACTACGTCCACACGCCTGGGAACCATTCGGCAATTTGAAATCATGAAGCATTTGTATGGCCAAAGTGAGAATACGTTCCCTCTACCTGACACTTGTCGATATGAACACATTGTTGACATTTATAGATGTGGTGGTGGAAGCAGTGAGTCACTATTCATTAAGATTTAATGGTCAATGGAAGCACCCACACTAACAAGACCACTGCCCAGCATACAGAGGCGACACACAACAATGATGTTATTAGTAATAAGAATTCTACGCCACCCGAGTGCGTGCTGCATTGTGAAGGTAAGGTAAGGAGTTCCAGAGGGTGGGAACAGCAACAGTAAAAGCCCTGCCACCCATGGAGGAAAGCCTGAACCTAGGAACGGCCAGAAGAATCAGATGTGCTCAGTTTGTGTGATGGCATATAAGGATGTAAAAGAGCAGAGAGATAAGTAGGAGCAATGCTTTAAAGATCAGCAGTAGGATTTTATAATGGATTTGCTCTGTAACTGGTCACCAGTGTAGATGATGGAGGACAGGGGTGATATGAGCAGACTAAGACTCTGGCAGCACAGTTTTGAATCTGGTTGCAAGCATCACACACATAATTTTGGAGGGACAGGGGGAACTTGTCCCCTGCACTTTTTCAAAAGGCAGTTTTGGTTCCCCTCAGTTTTTACCATCCAAGACAGTGTTATGCTATATTAAATGGAAACAGGTTGAGCACTAGTACCAAGCGGAAAATGGCCGCTCAAGCTGAAGCCTGTTCTTTAGACCCGCCCACAAGCTCATCTATAGGCTCTTCTGTTTCTTGCTAATATGTGATTAACCATCCCTGCTATTTGCAATGGCAGGAGTCTGTGTTCACCTGCCACTGTAAGTTGTTAACGTGTTGGGTGTTTGAATCTGCGTCTGTGTTTGGAAGATTTTGATGAGGTGATTATGTTGAAAAGTTAATAGGTAACCCTTCTGTGGTCTTTGGATCAAACTGACCCAAAAAACTGCTTATTTTTACTCAGAAATGAGGTATAATTTGATGTAAATGAATAAAAAAAATAAAAATTTTAAATTTAAACATTTAAAAATAAGTGTAAAGTTGGTGGTAATGAATTGGAGTGAAGTTGACTAACAAGGTGAAACACAGAATTGGATGATAATTTTATGTTACATGTTTTACAATCAGTCACACCACAAAGGAAACAGTGAACTTAACAGTAACAATAGAAAACTACAATAATTACTAGAAATACAGTGAACTGAAAGAGTTTGAGTTTTATTAAATGTTCAATTTATATAAATTGATATTAATTAATAATTAATATTAATATACTTTTTATAATGTTTAATTATTTTTAGTTTATTTTAATGTATTTAATGTAATTTAATTTATGCTCAAGCACCCCCCCACGACCCGTACTGAAGTGAGTAGTGTCCGCCCCCCCACACACACACACACACCACCTCTGAAATGAAAATGTCATTACTGTCAATAATTGTGCACTTTCACTTTTCACCATTTAAGCATCATCAACTGTCATTCTTACGTTGTGATCTGTCATGTAATAACAGTGAACCTCATTAACCAAAACATTTAAATCACACTTACGCAGCTTTTACAAACCATCTGATATTCAACAATGTTTGAATGCAGAGTCTACACACTCAACAGCACACAATCAGCTAACAGAGAACGTTCTAAAAACCATCTGCAACATTTTTAAAAGGTTCCAGGAAAGTTCGCCTGTAACATTACAAAAATAACATTCACAGAACATTCTGAAAATGTGTGATGTAATAATGGTTTACATTATAATGTTTCTGGAATGTTTCTCAGAGAACATTCCCAGTTAGGCAAAAGCTAACATTATGACAATGTTTGAACAAACAGTCGTTTTCATTGGTTGTCAACATCATGACATCAGCTCATTTGAGCGGGAAAGAGGGATGAGCCAGCAGTTTATATGAGCTGGAGGACGTTCAGCGTTAAGCTCATGTTTAATTATATCACTGATTTCTAATAAATAAATTGTTTATTATTTTTGTTTCTTAACAGTTTTGTGAGGCCACTATTTTAACATCCTGTAAATGAGCTCAGCAACATTACTGCAATGTTAAACACATTAAAAATGTTACAACCAAATGAACAAATTGTTCTACTAACTAAAAACTGTTTGCTAGGACTGTGTGTTTGAATGCTGTAAACAATTTATTTAATTAATTAATTATTAATTTAATATTCATATTTAAGGATAAATGTAAGTAAAACCATTGAAGATGTTAGAGTACAGTTGTACAGTTAATGTAGTTTCAGACATTCACCTGAGAACATTTCTGCCTTCTGTTAGCAGTAATGAAGGCTAGAAGATCAGTCAGTTTCTTTAGTGACGCCCTAAAACATTCAAAAAACAAAAATACAGCCCCTCTGCAAAAGGCAGGTTTACTTCAGTCTCTGTTGATGCATTTCCTTCAACTTGTCTAAGACATTCTATAAGAAACCCAAACCTTTCAGCCAAGTGGTGCTATAATACTGCAAAAGTCTCCATTACTAGTGCATCTCCAGCAATGAGGATATTGTGAAAATGTTCCTTTTAATTAAAAAAGGCAAACTGTCATGTGTTTTATGTTAATTACATAAAAAGTAACATATTTCATGTCATTTTTGTTTTAATGTTGATACTGTTTGAATAGTCATTAAATAAGATAATCATTTATTAGTCCTGCCATGGGGAAATAAAAAGGCTTGTGAGATATATATATATATATATATATATATATATATATATATATATATATATATATATATATATATATATATATATAT
>BRDA01028626.1:0-10754 GCA_036984385.1 Crenuchus spilurus | reverse complement strand
TATATATATATACACTGTATATAAGTTATAAAAAAGTGAAAACTCTGTAGAATAAAATAAAAAAATATGTAATGAATATAAATTGTGAACACAAATGATTTTTTCCACAATATTAAATTTTTTTGACACACAACAGTATGCCTTAGACCTCTCTAGTAGACATTTTCTAAATGAGGAATATCTCAGAAGATTCCAGGTTGAGTTGTAAATTGAAATTCTCCATCATACTGTCTCATGCAAATAATAGAGACATGTCTTTTGTTATTTAGTCATTGTCATCCTTTTTGGCAATCGATAGAGGGAATGGTCAAGAGAACTGCCTTAGTTACTGCTGCGGAATAACACATCAGCTTTGTGCTGCTAAAGGATATGGTAATTAGCATTTCTGCGATGGACGAAAGAGGATTCTGACACTTCCTGACACGTGAAGAATGAAGGGAAACCATTACTCCAGAGTCACCGGTCAGAGGACTGAGTTGAAGAGAGAGAGAATAAGAATGGAAGGGTGAGTGAAAGTAAGAGGGATCTGACACTGCTGTCGCTGTGTCCCATGTGGTGCAGGCTGGAATTCCAGGTCATATAATTTGGTGTCTAGAGACCATTGGTCCTCCAGTGAGCGATTTCCAAGCGGAGCCAAAAACACAAAGACCCGGCTCGGCCTGCGCGCTCTCCTGAGGTGCAATAATGAGATGGGCTTTTAAACATGCTTCCTGGCAGGGCCACATCAATCTCGGGCCCCTGCCATAAATGACATTTCTGTCCTGTGTTTATTTATCTGAGACAATCGTGGGCTGCACGCCGCCCTTGGCAGGTCCCTCCTGGCTCCCAAGGACGCGCTGCCCCATCAATCACTGGTTGGGTGCCTGGTGAGCAGTGGAGAGGAAAAACGCTCTCACGTGAGAGGGGACGCCTTGCACCGCACCGGGTCCCTTGGGGCCCCTCCAGGGCCTGCTTTTGTGCTTCACCCAGCATCATTTCCCCCCCTTTGCTCTCCTCTGACTCTGCAAAGGTGCTGAAAAATGCAGTTTTGTGAAAGACATAGCCTGCGTTTTCTGGTTCTACACACACTAACGTTTCCATGTGCCTCACACACACAGCACACACACATTTTAGGCACTTTTTTGGATGTAACATAGTAAGCCGACCTATGTATATGTATACACACCAACATCTTCCTTCACAGGAACTTACAAAGATGAACAAACTTACAAAACAAACATTTCAAAAATGTGTTAATATGTTTGTACTAGCGCATCTCCAAATATTAGAATATTATGAAAAAGTCAATTTGTGCTCATAATTTAAGTTAAAAAATAAGATATTTTATAATTATTACATGTAAGTGACATTTTAAGCCTTTTTGGTTTTAACGTTGATGCTGTTTGAATTGTAATTTTCAGAATTGGAATTAAATATTCTAAAAATTTGAGATTCTGGATTTCTGATTTTCACGAGCTATAAGCCAAACCGATCAACATTAAAACAAAACAGGCTTTCAATGTGTCACTTTACATGTATTGAATCTAAAACATACAAGTTTACCTTTTTGAATTAAATTATAAACTTTCCTATAATTTATACATTTAAATTATAAACTTTTTCAGAATATTAAAATTGTCATCGCACTACTAACATATGACTTTTACTGTTTAAGTGTTGCAGCATAACCTTTGAGCTTCCAGTTGAAAATGCTATGCAAGCAAGTTGGACTGTGTTCTTGTAGACAAAGTTCCTGCAGCTATAAACTTGCCACAATCCTAACATCACACACACACACACACACACACACACGTTATTTGTTTCTGTGACTTATGGGGACATTACATAAACTTAATCAAACCTTAAAACTCTTATCCTATCCTCAAAACACGTCTTCACCTTAAAATGACTTATGATTTACGTTACAGGGATGAGTATGCAGGTTTAAACAGGTTTTGGTCTCCACTTCGTGGCATAAACTCGATACAAACACACTTTGGTAACAATATATTAGTACTTGTGTAATACTGAGTAAAAACAACAATCTAAACTTAACCTTCTAAGCTAAAAGTCAATGCTTCTGCACTTTTAATTTTTCCAAAAAAAGTTTGTAATGAAAATGTCACATTTTTTGTGAGGACCAGCAAGTGTCCCCACTTTTACAGGTCTAAAACTTTCAGTCCCCACCAGAGAGAAATACAAGACACACACACACACACACACACACACACACAAACAGCTGCTTAATTGACTGCCAGTGTTAAAATGAATTTTTATTTTAAATTACAGTATTTTGACAGAGTTCCAGTTTTGTTAGTGTTCTTTAAAGCTTTGATGAAACATTTTGGACAATTTTGAGAGCTCACTGGATGGCAAAGAAAACCAATAAATCCACACCTTTCACTAGAAGTCTTTCTAATAAAATAAGAGTCTGAAGCTCTTATTTTAGGAGCTCACTGAAAAAGAAAATGCTTGGATCAGTTGAAGATAGCAGCAAAATGGATGGATGCAACCAAAGGACTCATGAACAAGCCTTGAAGACCCAAACAGAAGACAAGCTACTGTGGAGGAACACTGTACATATGGTCACCAAGTATTGTGTTTGTATGTAGATCACGGAGAGGTCAGTTTATTTAAAAGAATGCAAACCTTTGTCTGACGCAGTAATACAGTTTTTAGTTCATTCCTGCTGTTCCGTGTTATGGTAATAATGTCTCCTCCAAACAGGCACCTTTACAATGACTGAGAGCAGTGTACTGCCAGGTATTTAGCCTTTACTCTCCAATGACCCACAGGCTGAAGTCCAGCAATGGAAATCCATGCCCATGCCCAAGTCTACCAATGATTAGGACAATAAGTTGCCATTTAAACTCTACAATATCAAAGGCAGCCATCAGTCGCTGATGTACGTTTGATCTCTGCACAATTAGAGCCAGCATTTCTAACAAAACTAACACAACTCTGGCATATGGACATCCAACCCCAATTACCAAGACTTTCCTTTGATTCTCACACAAAACAGGTGCATGTTGTATGTTCGGTATATTGGAGAAAACGTCATTTGCTGTATTTTAGCATGACTTGGCTGTGGAATGTTTAAACATGTCCATAAATAAATGGGAAGAACATATGGAATTTCTTCGACAAGACTAAGACGATGCTTAAAGAGAGGCTGAGCACCAAACCTGCCTCCTCAAGTGTTTTTCCCACCTGGGCCCAGCTCGCTCCATAAATCAGTGAGGCTTTCTCTAGTAGTCGGGATACAGATTGTTCCTGTGCTGCTTGCCCATTCATCCAGTCCCGTCTCCAATAATGTTCCTGCAATTTTGGCGTCTGGATGTGTGCAAAACGGCCTTTAGGTGGCGGCGCACATTGGGGGTCTCAATTGCACAGATGCCGGCCTGCGTCAGGTTAATTTATAAGGCTCACAGCTAGACTGGATGCATTTATTATTAATAGCTTTGTGGAGGCTGGGGGGGAAGGAGTCAGGCCTGGTGGGGAGGCACTGATGTGGGGAGTTCTCCTCATTTGGTGGAATGTGTGCTTAGAGGAGTTTTCAGGTGTTTGGACATTTGTGACACCATAAATGTGGATTAGTGGCCTGTTTACTTTGACCTGCAGATTTGGTAGCAACACTTATGGAGTCAGATTACCAATCCTCAAAGATTGGTTTTAAGATTGACTGAGACCTTCTGAAATTGTATGTAATTCAATCCCTGAGACTGATTTTAGTATTTTTAAATACAGCAATAACACATGTCTATAGTCCTCTGAATCCTGGGTTATGTGACATAGAGCCAGCTACATTACTTAGCTAAACTGATGAGCTGCAAACGAGATGTGAGCTTCCAGTTTAAATTATACAAGAATACTCAAACGGCCCAGCCTATTCCATATTTTAACATCTCTAAACAGTACCTTACAAGCTTTTCACAGGAGTAATCAGGTAGGCACAAGGTTTTGCTAAATTAATCCCACAACACCTCAAGGTTTACTTAAAAAACCTTTCATTTAAGTAACCTCTTACCTGTAAACTGGCCTCCCCAGTGACTGAGGCCCTGTCTAGCCCAACTGGCACATTTAATGCATGCTCAGTGCTACCGGTTCTCTACAACCTTTATAACCACAATCAACAACCATGCAAACAGAAAGAGACATTGACAAGTTCCAGATAAACTTGTACATAATGTAAGAAAAGCCTCACAGTCTTCCGTTAAACAAAATCTGCTGAATGAATGTACACTACAGGTTATTTTGTAGCAGGTAGAGGTGTGGTCTAGAGCTGTGCACCTGTTCCTCATTTCCCCAATGTCTGTTTAATCCCACTTTCTCTGTTTGACCTAGTAAAACAGAATTGATTTGCAGCTAAAAAGCAAGAAGCAACCTTAAACTGTGCTCTTTGTTAGATTGCATTTGTTTATTTTTTCCATTTTGCGGACATTTCAAGAAATCCAAAACATTTGTTTCATTCCTCCTCTGTGGTTCATCTTTTGTCAGGGCTACAGAAGTCACTCATCAGTTCTGCTTTCTATAGTGAGTTACATCACACATGATGTCCATTTGCTACACCCATGAGCATTGTAGTTTAACATTCCACGCTAAGGTAGGGTACATCTGGTGCATGCTAAAATATAGGAAATATGCATCACAGTGATGCTGCTCTAATGTTTCAAACCTTGTGGCTTTGCAATTGGTTTGTTAGCTGAATCAGGTGTGCAAGATCAGGAAAAATATACTATCATGTCCAGAAAAAGGGAGTCGTAGCACTGTTAGCACTTGGATTGGAATTCTAGCTATTTTGAACATAAGAAATGCTACACTAAGTTTGGGATCAGTAATTAAATTTAACATTTTCCACAACAGCACATACTTTGACTTCAGTAGAAAATTGTCTATGATAAAAACCATAAATGCTGCTGCTCCAGTACTCAAACGTCTGCGGTAGTTTTTTAGTTCTTTTGGTGTTGCTCACAAGTTGTTCACAGTAAGATTATATGCTATATATAGTACAGCTGTTTACTATCCACCAGATGTTTAGCAAATGTTTCATGGCATCATGGGATATCTTGGATATTTATTTTGAGCTAGCATTAATGCAGAAACACTTGTGTCACTAATGTTGAATATTTCTAATACATGTTGCTCTAGTTAGAACATGCTGGCATATATCTCTTATTTTAGGGATTAAAGTGTTTGTTGAGGTTGTTTATGGACTAATATCTCCTAATCTGGTCTTTAATAATGTTCATTGTGTAAGGGTTCGACTGGACCAGCAGGGCAGTGATTGGGCCCATATAGGCCCATTTCATCTAGCAGCATCTCGGTACGATCAGCTGTGATGGCTGCTTTAAAACAGGCTCAGTCACCAGAGTTCAGGGCGGAGCCATTGCTTAATCTTCAGTCACTGTACTGCTATCAGTTACCTTGTCTGTAGACAAGATTTCACAGGGATTGCTCACCCTGACGTCTATCTCACTAAATCTCCTTTTCTCAGTCCCTCGTTTCCCTTTTCGGCCATGGAGACAAGGACGTGGCTTTGTTTTTATTTTCATGGGGATTTAGGGGATCTTACATAACCTGTGGAGGAGCCCCGCTGATAAACCCGCAAGCTGTTTGGACTATGGTCTGTTTTTATTTGAATGGTGTAGTTTGGCAGTCTCTCCTCCCTTTATAGGGCAACGTGAGGGCTGTGGTCACCCCCTGCATTGACAACGGATTCCAATGGGGGTGCAAAATTCCTCTCCCTTTGCATGATGCTGGGGCTTCAGAGGCTCCCCATGTAAAAGGTAGAGCCACAGCCCTAATGCACTTGAGGTCCGTTTATATTGAACCCTTCATGTTATTCCACATCCCATGAGCAGAAATGCATGCACCACGCTTTTCTATCTCTGCTGCACTCCTTCACCCTGGCTGTGGCTTTATTGTTTTGTTTTCATCATTTGGGGTTTGCTTTGTCTTTTACTTTTACATTTGCTGCTTCCCTCACTGCACTTGGAGCTCATCTGGAAGTGATACAGGAGCTTCCAGGTTTTTACTTCAGACTGGGCCGCATCCGAGGGTGCTTGACTTTATACATACTTTCTGTATATACTGTATATATAATTTCTGCTAAGTTTCATAAAATTGTCTTCAACAGCAGACAGAAAGCTACTTTACAAAAGGCTCAGACCTGTGATGAGAAAGCTGAGGTTGACAAAGGCAGTCGTTCTTTGGTCACTACCGCATAACAGAATTGACTTGCCCATGCAATCCCAATGCACCCTTAAACAGCTGGCGTTGCCAGGTTGGGCAAATTTGGCAGAATGGTGGCAAAACTCCATCTGAAGCTAATGAGAGTTCTTTGTTACACAGAAAGGTCCCAGTTTGAAATGCTACACATACTGGATGCTGTTATAACTGATAAATAGATACAGGCTGGAAACACCAGTGACACATTTGCCACCCAAGTGATGTTAGCTCGATTATACACAAACGCTACACCATGCCTAGGAGCGGCCTGACCCGCTGCGGCCTTGAGACACAGGGCTCGGGTGTGTAAGATGGCTGCGCTAGCCGTTAGCGCCTGTGCCGAAGGTATTTGGAGAAGGCGCTGGTGTCCATGACAACCTAAAGCTCAGGTGGGAGTGAACTGACTGCAGCAACATGATGTAATGGGGAACACATCAGAGAGGCGGACTCTATTTCTCTCTTCCCTCTCTCCATTTCTTTGATCCCTTCCTCTCTCCTCATTTCTTCCTATCTCTGACGTCCTCTCTCTCTCTCTCCCCCTCTCGTTCTCTCTCTTTCTCTCTCTCTCTGCTTATCTAAACTGTCATAAGCTCTACACAACATGGAAAGAGCGTCGTGCTCACTGACCGTGGTCAAATACATGGGATTGGATGTTTTACAGCATGCGTATGTATAATTGAGCAGTTGCTCTTTATGTATCACCCTTAAATGGCCAGACATAAACCCAGACACTGACATAACTTGTGTATATGTGGGGTTACACACACACACACACACACACACACACATTTGAACCCTTTTCAAACTAATTCAAGCAATGCCTGCGACTGAAAAACATCTGAACACTTAGTTCTTCAAACTAGCTCATGATATGTTAACTACTGTTTACTGTTTGATGTAGTGATGTCACACTTATGACTACTTAGGGATGAAGGACTGCATATGTACATAAGACTCCACATATATCTTATTCATATACACAAACCTCATTTCCAGAAAAGTTTCTAAAAATGCACTAAAAATGATCTGTTTCATTACCCAGCAATGGATTGGCACCCTGTCTTGGGCTTAGCTAGGATCATGTGTAATGCCCTGCCCTGTGCCCGGTGAAGGGGTAGTGGACACACCATGACCCTGATCAGGATTAAGCATAAGATAACGGATGGACGGATGTATTTTAATTCACTTGAACCTTTAATAAAGAGACAAAAGAAAACTTTTCAGTGTTTCCAATAACAAACTTTTCCTTTTTGTTAATATAAACACATTTGGAAGCTGCAACAAAAGTTAGGACGGAGGCATGTTTACCACTGAGTCACATTACCTCTTATTTTAATTAGGCTTTTTAATCATTTGCATACAAGCTGCTCAGCAGACATGGGCACTGTTGTCTGATTCTCCTCTTCATGATGCTCCAGACATTTTCAGTAGGAAACAGGCCAGGCAGGCCAGTCAAGCACACACACACTATGTCTACGAAGCCATGCTGTTGTAATTGGTGCAGAATGCGGTCTGGGATTGTCCTGCAGAGTTCCTGGGAAAATACACCATCTTGACAGCAGCACATCTCTCCAAAAAGCTAATATAAGCCTCCACATCAATGGTACCTTCACATATGTGCAGTTCACCCATGCCAAGAGCACTGATGCAGTCTTTTTCATCTTTTGCATGTATAATTTGACATGTTTTCTCCCAAAATAAAGCATGTTCCCAATGTCTTTTGTTCCATCTCAGATGACTTTGGGACAGAGAACTCATCAGCATTTCTGTGCAGCATTGGTTTATAATTTCCTCTGTGTATAATACAGCTTCACTTTGCATTTTTCGATGCAGTGGTGGTACTCCGTACTCCAGAGTTCACATGACTATGTCCTTCACAGTAGCACAACGGTTTGATGGTCACAGATATTCAGCAGTGGTTTCCATCACTGGCCTTTGCACATTGAGATTTCCTCTGACTCCCTGAATCTTTTCATGATATTATGAACTGAAGATGGAGAAAAACCTCAAATATATGCAATTGTGTACTGAGAAACATTGTCTTTGAACGGCTGTACAATCCTCTCACCACATTTGGCCCAAAATGCTGAATCATGGGTCATCCTTCCTGTTAAAAAACGAAGTCTTTGCTGGAGGCTCTTTATATACTCAGTCTTGATGACATCACCTGTTACAAGTAACGAGTAACTTCCAGAATCTTGTCTTTGTCATTTGGTCTTTAAAATAAAGGTTCAAATGAATGAACAAGTAAAAAAAAACAGTTTTTACTGTGCTTTGTTTCTGAAAATGGGGTTTGTACATTTTATCAGCTCCACTTAACATATAGGTGGACTATATTACCCTATATTACCATATATTACCATAAAGTCCATCTGTTTTTTTATGTTTTATTGGCCTCTTTCACCTGTTCTTTAATGGTCAGGACCACCACAGAGCAGGTATTATTTAGATGGTAGATTATTCTCAGCACAGCAGTGACACTGATGTGGTGGTGGTGTGTTAGTGTGTGTCTACTCTGTTAGACACACCTACAACGTTGGTCCAGAGTAGCTCATCTGTTGGTGCACAGCCATCCTCAGGTCTTTGGTGGTCCAAGGAAGCTGCCCAAAGGATGCTGTTGGAGTCACACTGAAAATATTCAACAATGTGCAAGTTGTATTCCTGCACATGCTCATGCTGAGAGGGGAGGGGGTAAGAAGTGGCCTGCAGGGTGAAGAGGGCCTGTGTTCACAGCCCATGGACATGTGGCGGCTATTTCAAGCTTTGTTAACGGCCTGGAAGCTGATGCAATAAAACGTCCTTTCCGCGGTGATGACAGCTAGATTTAAACTGCAGTCTCTGGGGTGTGGTGTTGAAAACAGGGACAGGGTTGGGGAGGGTACTGGTGGGGGTTCATACTATCAGTCTCTCTCTGTTTCTTTTGCTCATGCTAAGCTACTTGCGTGACATCATTATATGCCCCCCCTCCTCACTGGGGGTTGGGGAGCTCCATCTCTGGCTGGTGAGTCACTGCTCCCCCTTGCCTGCACAAATCAATGACATGGGTCCACGCTTTCACCCCCTTCATCCCTCTGCTTCCCTCCCACAATCTTTAACTCCAACCGCATAGCTCAGAGGAGTCTGAGAGAAACACCACCACATTTTTCTCACCGGCGACAGAACAACGGCCTACCGCTGCTCAAGCTACCCACGGACTGTTCTGTTCTGTAAAGCTGCCGCACTGTTGCTAGGTGTGAATCATGGTTAACCCTTTAGGGTCATGTAATTGACATAACTACACAAGTACTTGCACACTTCAGACATCTTCAGGAGCCTCCAGCGTATTGATAGTGACTCCGTGATGCTCCTGAATTATATACAAAATCCCAGAACCTGAGCGAGAGGCTGAGAGATGCAGTCAGAGAGAAACTAACACTGTTTGGTCCTGTATCTCTGTGTTGAGTACATTTGAGTACTTTACAGACGACCTTTCTCTTCACCAGACTACACTAAAGGGTACCCCTGCCTAAAATAAAAATAATGACAAGAGGGACTTTTCTATTGCCTGTGGTAGGTGAAATGACTGTAAAAGACATGTTATTGTGAGATTAACAGGTACCCTACATTCATTGCCATAGCTAAGGTTATTAAATTACACAATTTATTGATTTTCTAAGTGAAATAAGTATATAAAACATACATAAGTACAAAATAAAATGTATAATATACCATATATACATATTTATGTGCCCTGCCCTGCTTTGGGTGAAGGGGTAGAGGTCTCAGTGCGATCCTGATCAGGATTAAGTGATGGATAAGATACACTTTGTCCATCTATCAAGTTTTCATATTCCTTCATTAAAACATGTTTTTGGCTGAGCTGTGAGCCACGAATGCACCGCTGTCTTCACCTCTTCATCAGACATGGATCTCTGTCCTCTTATGTCTTCTTTTAGGGAACCAAACAGGTGACAGTCTGATGGAGTAAGATGAGGGCTGTTGAGGGGAGCTTTAACACCTCAAAACCAAACTTTTGGAGAGTGACAACAGTTCAGCCTACAGTGTGTGGAAGTGTGTCATTATGCAACAACACAACACAAGAGCTTTGGATAGCTTGAGCTCTTTCTCCTGACAGTGCTCTAATACTGGTCCTCAGGAATCTCAAAAAAAACTGGCAGCATTGAGTTTTCAGCTGACTTTTGAACTTTTTCTTGGTGGGTAATTGAGGATGTTTCCATTCAGACTCTCAGGCTCGTAGTGATGAATCCACGTCTCGTCACCAGTAATGATTCTTTTTAAAAACCTTACGGCATCACTCCAAATTTAGTTTTAGACTTTCTCCAGACTGTGCACATAGTCTCTGATAGATATCAGCACCAAACTCAGAACACGACTCACTGCACGCTGCTCTTCTTTCATGCAGGTCATAAGTGGGGCGGCCAATTTTTGTTGCACTGCAGCCATAAACGAAATGACGTAACACATTCAAACCTGCACAGCAGTTAATATGTAGACACAGTGACCTAGTACAGAAAGTGCTGATAAGACAACACAACCAATAGAAGTTT
>BRDA01028625.1:0-32737 GCA_036984385.1 Crenuchus spilurus | reverse complement strand
TATCTCTCTACCTCTAACTCTCTTTTTCTTTCTCTACCTCTAACTCTCTCTCTATCTCTCTACCTCTAACTCTCTCTCTACCTCTAATTCTCTCTCTATCTCTCTACCTCTATGTCTCTCTCTACCTCTAACTCTCTCTTTCTTTCTCTACCTCTAACTCTCTCTCTATCTCTCTACCTCTAACTCTCTCTCTCTACCTCTAATTCTCTCTCTATCTCTCTACCTCTAACTCTCTCTTTCTTTCTCTACCTCTAACTTTCTCTATCTCTCTACCCCTAAGTCTCTCTCTACCTCTAACTCTGACTCTCTCTCTACAATAACTCCCTCCTCTCTCTTTACCTTTGACTCTCTCTATATATATCTCTACCTCTAACTCTGTCTCTCACTCTCTATACCTCTAACTCTGTCTCTCACTCTCTCTACCTATAACTCTCTCTCTATCTCTCTACCTTGAACTCTCTCTCTCTATCTATCTCTCTGCCTCTAACTTTCTCTCTCTACCTCTAACTTTCTGTCTCTGCCTCTAATTTTCTCTCTCTACCTCTAACTTTCTCTCTGTCTCTCTACCTCTTACTCTTTCTCACTGTCTCTCTACCTGTAACTCTCTCTCGCTATCTCTCTACCTATGACTCTATCTCTCACTCTATCTCTAACTCTTACTCTCTCTCTCTCTCTCTACCCTAACTCTCTCACTCCGTCTCTACCTCTAACTCTCTCACTCTCTCCTTCTTTCTTTCTACATCTAACTCTCTCTCTATGTCTACTCTTCTTATCAACCTTTACCTGTCACTCTACTATTTTCTACCTCTCTCTACCTCTAACTACCCCCCCTCCCTCTCTCTTTCACTCTCACTCATTCCCCCTCCCTCCCTCACTTGTCCCTGTTCACTCATGCCAGACCTGTGCCTTGGCCACCTGTCAACCACCCAACCCCTCTGCTTCAATTCTCTAGTGTGTGTATAGACACACACACACACACACACACACACACACACACACACGCACATGCACACGGCACATGCTCACACACTCACGCATGTATAATTGAATGACACGACACAACTATATATACGTATATGTGTGTGTGTGTGTGTGTGAGATGATGTGAGTTGCTGTATTTACTATAAAAGAAGATAACTGAATATAATTAATATTGTCATCAGGCTGTGGTTAAACATGGAGGTGTTGTTATATAAACTGTTGTGTTATATACATTTATAATCATAATAAATACATCAGGTTTTTCACTTTTACAGACATCTGATTGTGTTCAGTGATTTCTGTCATTCAGTGTGACTCCCATAAAGAATTAATGAGAAAATACTGTTATTAATATTAAATAAATAACACAATATGACAATAAGTGCCTAACAATCAATCTAAAGGTTTCTGTGTAATAGCTAAAAATATTTATTCTGTACTAATATATTTTGTTTTAGGTCACACCAGAGGACACTGCAGTGCAAATGTGTGTGTGTGTGTGTGTGTGTGTGTGTTTATATGTGTGTATTAGTTTCTTGATATCCAAAATTATGTTTTCTTTATTTGAAATCTTTATTTGATAATAAATAAGGACAAGATATTGTTTTAATTGGCTATAATAAAAGTTATGAGTATTACTGTTTAAATATGCTTTAATTAAATTTCTATGTAGCCTCCACTATATATATAAACTTCAGTGTCCAGCTCTGGAAATTATCTCATAATTTAAAATGATAATCTGAAGATAAATATGCACCAAATTAAAAGTGGAGTTTGTCCGTGTCAGTGTGTGACAGAGGAGATTTAATAAAGCATTACTTTTTCCTATAAAGATAAACCTCCTCATACAAATCCTAATATGGACATAAAACAGGACGATCATATGACTTCAATTAATTATGGCTTCTTTTTCTTCTTTTTCTTATTATTGTTATTATTATTATTATTATTATTATATAATTATTTATAATACACAGCTTGTTTACGGGTAATACTCTAACAATCACCTCAGTACACTGTAGCAATTGTCTTAACATCTACTTAACAATGCCATAGCACCTAGCTAGCAACCATTTAGCAATTTTGTAGTAACTACATTGGATACTATAGCAACAACATAGCAACAATGTAGCAACCGCCAAGCAACACCATAGCAACCACCTTGGATACTATAGCAACACCATTGCAATTAGCTAGCAACCACTTAGCAACTTCATAGCAACCACCTGGATTACCATAGCAACCACCAGGCAAAACCAAAACAGCCAACTGGGATATTTTTTGTTACTTTTGTTACTTTGAATACTTTTGTTGCATTCACTTATTTCTAAATAAAAATGCTTCATTTTTTTAAACCAAAAATATTGTTTAAGATGTGAACTCTGATGCTTTAATGCTAGAGCTAGTGTATTTCAAAGTGTATTTTCTTTCTGCCAGGCTTTGTTAGCCTTTGTTATAACTTTTTTTTGTTGAAAGTAGCTTTCTTGTTGCGCCATTTTGCAGAGCTGTAAAATGAGGCACATGGCTACTGTCAGCCATTGGTATACAGTTTACAGGAAACAGGAAATGCGTTTAAAACAGTAAGAGTAGGAAATGGTTTTGTGGATTTGCTCTGTGGTGGTAAAGAGAGAGAGAGAGAGAGAGAGAGAGAGGAGGAGTAAATCTGTTCATTTGGGTTGAGTCCAGATCTCTAATGTGGCTGCTGCTGATTGATGGAGTGTCGGTAGTCGCGCTGATCGCCGGTGCGAGATGAATTGATGAAACTCTCTGTTACACACACACACACACACACACACACACACACACACACACACACACACACACACACACACACACACACACACACACCTCTTCACCTTTACACACATCTAATGTCTGAATAAAGTGGTAACAATGTTCAGTGAACAGGCCTCACTATACAGGACTATTATTACTGTTGTGATTCTATGTAAGTGAAAGCTGGACACAAAGAATCTTGATGTCTTTGATCTTTGGTGTTTGAGAGAACCTTGGACAGATAAATGGATCCTGAGTCAAACCAAAGCTCAGCTTTTGAGGAGAATTATGAGATTTTGAGAAGAACCAGCTCAGTTGAACAGACAGTGATGCTGGAACAGTTGATGGTAGAGGAAGACGACCAGCAACAAGATGGATGGATACAATCAGTCATGAAAGAGCCATTAAGAAGCCTGAAGACCCAAACAGAAGGCAGGATGTTCTGTAGAACCAGCATCCATATGGTCATCGAGAGTCAGAATCGAGTTGATAGTGTCATTATAACTCAAATACGAGGAGACGTTGAGAAAAGATACTTTATTATGATTTAAACTGAATTTTGTGTGCACTGTTTTTGTTTATGATAAACTGAATTAATTGACGTAATTGATTTGATGTTCTAATGAATTGTCAATGGAATTTAATTGTATAATTAAACAATAATTTGTCTACATTATTAACAAAAAATCTGTACTTTTCAGGTCAATTAACTTTCTTCAGTGCTGCTACTGGATGGAACTGAATTGAATTTTGCTGAATTGAACTGAACAGAACTGAATTAAATAGACTTTATAAATATAAAAAGAAATCTGAATAAATTTTTCTCCACATTTTAGACTTCTGTAAGAAGTGTGGGCTGGTTTCATCTCTCATTTATGCTATTCTGATACATTTGAATTGAATGGAATGAAACTGAATTGACTTTTTAGTAAAAAAGTCACAATTTAGACTTGAGAGAGAAACTGAAAGTGCTGAGTGGCTCCAAGTGTCTTTTATTTATGTTATTCTGGTACAATGGAATTATAATGGAAATAATGCTGAATTTAATGAAATTGAGTTGACCTTTTAGTAAAAAATGAAATCTGAATAGAATTTTTCAGACTTGTGTGAGAAAGATTTAATTACTGGAAAGCTCCTCGTGCCTTTTAGTTATGCTAATTTGGTTAAATTTGAGTTCTAATCGAAATAATGTTGACGTGAATTTAACGGAACTGAATTGAGTAAAAAATGTAATCTGAATAGAATTTCCTCCACATTATAGATGTGTGCGAGAAAGATTTAACTATTGGAAAGCTCCTCGTGTCTTTTAGTTGTGCTATTTTAGTTAAATTTGAGTTCTAATAGAAATAATGTTTAATTGAATTGAGTGGAACTGAAACGTTTTAGTAAAAAAATTAAAATTGGATCAAATTTCCTCCACAATTTAGACTTGTATGAGAAGTGTTCACTGGTTCCATGTGTCACTTATTTACGCTAATCTGATAAATTTGAGTTTTTACAAAAATAATGTTGAATTGAATTGAATGAAACTGAATTGACTTTTTTGTGAAAAATGAAATCTGAATAGAATTTCCTCCACATTATAGACATGTGCCAGAAAGATTTAATTACGGTTAACTAATTAATTTAGTTATGCTAATTTAGTTACATTTAAGTTCTAATAGAAATAATGTTGAATTGAATGGAACTTAACTGAGTAAACAATTTAATCTGAATAGAATTTCCTCAACATTTTATACTTGTGTGAGAAATTTCTGAACTACTGTAAGACTTTAAGTGTCTTTTACTGATGCTATTCTGCTAATGTGAAATTCCAATAGAAATAATGTTGAATTTACTGGAACTGAATTGACTTACTGGTAATAAATGTCTAAATAAGGTTTTTCTCCACATTTTAAACCTGTGTGAGTAAATTCTGAACTACTAAATGACTGTAAGTGTATTTCATTAGTTTTAATAGAATTCTAATAGAAATAGTGTTGAATTGATTTGGACACAGCTGAATGTGAAGGCACTTTCACTGTGTGTGTGTGTTTTGTAATGTTTTGGCCGGGTTGAGTGACTGTGTGTGAGTGTGTTTAAGTTGCTGTGTAAGTCGGGCGTGCGAGGCAGCATTTGTCTGGGGGTTGAGGCGATGTAGTGATCCGAGCGAAAGCCTCATGTTTGGTGGAGGCTCAGAGGCAGCAGGGAGAGGTGGATTGTGGGTATATGTGTGTGAACGTGTGTGTGTTTGTGTGTGTGTGTGTGGGGAGGGTTTTTTTTTTTTTTTTTTTTTTGGGGGGGGCACCAGATGGCACGACACACTGTGAAGACCGGGGGCTGGCATGAGGGGGGGGGCTTCTTCTGATTGTGCCAGGAGGCATTGGTGTGTGTGTGTGTGTGTGTGTGTGTAACCTCAGTTCTTCTCTGAGAGGTGAAGCTCCACTAACCCCAGCAGTGCACCATAATAATGCCTGTGTGTGTGTCCCTAAACTACAGACCACATTTAATGAGTTTACGTTCTAATGTCTCTATCTGTCTGTCTCTCTGTCTGTCTCTTTATCTGTCTGTCTGTCTGTCTCTCTGTCTGTCTCTCTCTATCTGTCTCTGCCTATCTGTCTCTCTCTCTGTCTGTCTCTTTATCTATCTGTCTGTCTGTCTCTATGTCTGTCTCTATCTATCTGTCTATCTGTCTCTTTATCTATCTGTCTGTCTTTCTATCTGTCTCTGCCTATCTGTCTGTCTGTCTGTCTGTCTATTTGTCTTTCTATTTATCTGTCTGTCTCTGTCTGTCTATCTGTCTCTCTCTGTCTGTCTCTTTATCTATCTGTCTGTCTCTCTCTATCTGTCTCTACCTATCTGTCTGTCTCTCTCTATCTGTCTGTCTATCTGTCTCTGTCTGTCTGTGTCTATTTGTCTCTCTATTTATCTGTCTGTCTCTCTGTCTCTGTCTGTCTATCTCTATCTGGCTGTCTGTGTATCTGTCTCTCTGTCTGTCTATTTCTCTTTCTATCTGTCTGTCTCTCTATTGATCTGTCTGTCTCTCTGTCTGTCTGTCTCTTTGTCTTTGTCAATTAAATTTTTACATTTACACTACAGTGAAGTTAATATGCAGATTAACATTAATATGCAGATACACGTTTTTTTAATTGATATCCAGAATAAAAGTTTATTAAAATTAATATACAGAAAATAAAAACGTTTTTTTTTTCCCTTAAAAAAACTTGTAGTTGTTTGGTAGTTGCTTTACCTGGTATGTCCCAGAGGAGGACGGGTTCTCCTTCTGAGTCTTGGTCTCCTCAGTGTTTCTTCCTGCCATCATCTACCTCAGTGATGCTCATTAGGGAGCTGCACCTGCATTTCTGGACAGGTTGTTTTGGGACCATGTCTGGTGTTCAGACAGGCAGCTCAGATCTGGTGTTCTGACATATCTGCTTTGAGCAGTTTACTGCAGTCTAAATATCAAAAAACACACTTAATGTAACTTTTTCCAGTCAGCTGATGAAGTCAGAATTGCACCAAGAAGACCAGTCATCCATCTTCTTAATCCTGGTGATGTCATGGTGAGTTCCCATACCATACCCCTTCACCGGGTACTGGACAGGGCATTACACTGTCTTAGCCAAACCCAGGAGAGGGTGCCAATCCATCACTGGACACACACGCACACCTGGACAATTTAGAGTACCCAATTCACCCAACCTAAATGTTTTTAGACTGTGGGAGGAAACTGGAGACCCCGGAGGAAACCTAGACAAACACGGGCAGAACATGGAAATTCCACCCAGATGGGGATTTACTTTAATAACATGGCTCCTGAGTAGCTAATGCAGGTACTTGTTGGTAAAGTCCTATTTGCTGTAGACGTAGTGACCCCTGGTTCACATCATCAACAGCTGTTCATCAATTATGAATTTCAAAACACTCTGAATGACTGTTTATATTCTCTATACAGAAATGTAAAAAAAATCTCTCTGAAGCTCTGCTTAGTGCTTCAAGCCTATAATTATCAGAGACTGGCATTCATTACTTACTATTTAAGCTAATTAAAGACAATTGGAAACACACATACAATTCTTAGAGACACTTCTTCCATAAAACTCAATGCCTTCATCTTTCAGCTTCATTTTTGATGTAGATGCTGAAGCTGTACTCAGGATTTAAACGGATTGACTGATACTACAGTTTCTTTGAGTTTATTTACGGATAGATGGATGGATGGATGGATATGATCATTGGCGCCTGGTGAAAAAAGTAGGTGGGGCTGTCTGCCATATTCAGTCAGTTTCTGCAATCATCCCAATATTATTGAACACAAACTGCAGGATATCGGGGCTCTGTGAAACAGTCAGTAACTATTTAATTAACTTTAAAAATCAGTAGACAGTTAATGAAAACTGTCATTATATGTAAATGCGCAAAGATAGAAAATACAATAACCATCATTAAATTACCAACTGAGTCTGGTTGAAAAACATATACAATAAAATGTGTAAAAACACTATTAAGACTAAATATTAGCCTTTCTAGAGACATTTATTACATGTCAATAATGTCAGACGTTCTTAAAATCACTGATGAACTCTACTGGGGAAGATAAATGACACCCTTTAGGCAACAGATTTGAGAACGCTGATTGGGTAATTTTCTGTTGCTGTGTATATATCTTGTGTCAGCAAGTCAGTGATTGGCTGCTGTCTCTCTGACTAGCTGATTGGCTACATTTCTGTTGCTATGTTTATCTTGTATCAGCAGGTCAGTGATTGGCTGCTGCTTCTCTGACTGGCTGATATTTCTGTTGAGAGAGAGAATGAACCAGGAAACCAGGAGACTGATCTCACTCTATATTGAGGTTGCTATTTGACTGACCTTGTGTTGACCTTTCATTGATCCATCACTTCTCGAATTTTGAAGACCTACTACAACACATTTAAATGTTTTTATCATTCAAATACAATTTCCAAGAAGATGGATGACCAGGAAATTTCCCCTAAAATATGTTATATATTACATGTTATTTTAAATGTTTGGCACATGCACACTTAAAATATGTAGGTATTGATTATTTTTAAAATGTTTATTTAAAAAATAAAAATAAAATACATGGTGGTCCCCTTGTGTCCTCTATTGGCCAGCTGCCACTGGATATGATCATTATGAAAGAATCATCACAAAAAGGACATGATATTTGGGTATCAGATGAAGCATGGTGGTGGTAGCATCTCAGAAACTGCTAACTTAGTGGGGTGTCTGGAGCCGCTGTAGTGAAGGTGTATTGAGAATGAACTTCTTGTGCATTGAATGCCTCCCAACAGCATAACATTGGTCCCCCATGAGCCATTGATGCCAGAGGTGAACAATGACTGTGGTACAGAGCATTCAATGCACATTAGAGGACCAGTTAACTTCTCTTTCCTCGCAACGAGGAGAGTGTCAGGGGTCACCATTGAGCAAACGTTCCAAGCCAAGGGTTGTTATTCCCACTATTATGTAGGTGGTCATAATATTCTGATGTAACTGGCTGATATGCAAATGCTATTTGAAAATTAATAGAATTTACCATTTGGGATGTATTTGAAAAGCATTTCACATAAAGAATAAATGCTCATTAACGGGTTGGAGCTACAATATGTCAGCATGTTGTACAGTTATTGTATTGTAGAACATAATTGTATTGTTGAGAACCTATTCTCAAATCAGTCTAAATCGTCTTCAGATTGATTTAACCACCCTCCCTCAATACCACCATCCTACAGTTCAGCAATTAGACAGCGTCACCACAACAACCAGCGTTAACGGTGAGCGTGCCACTGAACAGATGCTATGGAATTTAAGATTCCACCCCTCCCCCTGCTCTACCCACCTCCATCACCCATCACATCTCCCCCCCCCCCACCGATTCCCCCTCCCCAGCAAACCCCCAGCTGGCCTGGGCACGGGTGTGCCATGTGGCGGCTCATTCCCCCCTGGCACTGCCATGCCGCCCGTGCCAACCTCCTCTGCCAGCCGACTGGAAACTATGGAAACGCGCCGCGTGCTAAATCATTGTTATCAAAGAAAGAAAAGAAAAAAAAATGTTCAAATCCAAGAGAAAGCTGCACTAAATACAAACGGACGGCCTCTACTGACAAGCACGAGTGTCTATTTTGCTAAAATAATCTAAACCTTAGCATGAATATAAGCCCTCCTGACTACAATTTTGACATGCCTAAATGCTGAAAGATGATGAAGGCATTGCTGAAGTGTTTGTGGAGCTCTCCACTTGTTCGCTGCCAAGGAACGAATGCAAAATTTAAAACCAGCACACTGAGCAGCCGCATTTTATTAGCATGGGCTTGAAACAGTAAGCTAGCAGTGAACTAGCGCATCAAGCAAGCTGGAAAGAAAGCAGCAAGTGTAATGTTTGCTAATGCTACTCTGTCAGAAGATAAAGTACTGTGAAGATATTGTATGAGCAAACACAGCCCATTCTCACTCTTTATTGTGATATATTCACTTGATTGGGAGCGTATTTCATGACATGGTCACATATTTTTGTGTTATTGTTTAACCGTGTCTTGGCTGTCTGCTTTTCCCACATTAGGCAACACTAACATGGAAACTCTGTAATATGATAATATGATATAAATAACATAAACTGCAAATACAAAAACTGCAATAAAATGCTAATTTTATTAACTTTTTCAACACCACACTCATCTCACAAATGTTAAAACAATGCTAACTAGGCTACAATTAAGCTTGTTGTAATGCTAGTATTAGCTTAGCTCACAAGCTAACAAACACTTCAAAAAGCCTCAGAGCACATTAAATGATGCAATTCTGTCAGTACAGCAGTCTTTTGGCTTCAGTCACTGAGTTGTGAGTGTTTATCTATAACTGGTCAGTAGAGTATGAAGGCTAACATTACCACACCCTGCTAACCAGAACAGAATGGAGCAAAGAAAATAACATACCACAGTAATTGTAGAATTAATACAAATACTCCTGTAATGCAAACATACAGACTTAATCTAAGCAAAGTCAATGATGTGATGTAAGAGTGACGAAAAGACATAATCTGTCCAGTAGTGTAGAATTTTGATGCAGCTAGCTAAGCTTAGCTAGCATTAGCTGCTAACTAAGCTAACTCTTAAGGGTTGGCTGTTGTAGAGGATTCATTTACAACTTATTAAGTGACAAATGAAAAGTCTTTTGTTTATTTTGTGCAGCTTAAAGACCTGTAATAAGAAAATCAGTTGATGGTTTATATGAAACACTGTAATGTGTACTAAGGCTAGCAAGTAGCTACAAAATTCTAATTGGGTTTACTTGGTAAATAACAATGGTGGTAAATAATTAAAATGGTAATACATATTATATGCTTTGAGGAATGGCACTAATTAAAAAGCAAATACCTACTGTTTGCTTTATTCAGTTTATTTTTTTATATATATTTTCAACAGGCAAATGCTTGTAATACTACATTACCATTTACACTGAAATTATTTTACAAGGATAATTTCTGAACTTACAGAGATCAATGTCAAACATATTCAGTCTGTATTCATCAATAAGACAAATGTACCACTAACAATCTACTCACACAATGAGAGGCTTCTAAAACAACAACCAACAACTGTAAAAGTGTCGAAATGTACTCAATTTATCACATCTAAAGCTTTCAAAACGAGCCCGTAGAAGATTAATCACTCAAATATACATAACTCTGTCCTTACAGCATCATGACTGTCAAATCTTCACCGTATTAAAGTATTATACAGTAGTTTTTCATCTCAAGCTATCCACCATGTACAGGAGATGTGCATTTAGCCAACACATTAACCATCACATCATTAAACTTAATGTCACCCTGAAGTGTAGTGAGCTACAAAGTCAGTTATTATAGCGCACTATGTCATTTCAACCTGGAAAGTGTCATGGCATGTTCTTCCTTCAAGAAACTTTTTTGAAGGCTTTGTACACAGTGACTGCGTTACTCATATTACCTTAAGATCTTAGGGATCTTATAACAGTGATGTCAGCAGAACTAATGTCTATCACTTTCACCTATTTCTTCAACAGCTAATGGGTCCTGGACCATTCTCCACACTGCAGTGACACTGATGTGGTGGTGTGGTGGTGTTTGAATCAATCATGCATGTTTTGGGGCAGGTGTGTCCTACTGCTTAGGGATTTGGTCTTATGACCAGAAGGACGCAACTGAAGTTCACTTGAGCAAGGTACCTAACCCCTCCCTGTGCTGTGGATAGGACTGCCTACTACTTGTGTGTGTGCTGTACTGCATGGATGGGTAAAATGCGGGGTCAAATTTGTACACTGTGGGACTAATAAGGTATTATATATACAGTGGTAACCCTACTTACGAGCATCCCTACTAACGAGTATTCCAGGTAACGAGTTGAGATATTTTTGTTCCAGTTAACGAGTAAAATTCCAATTAAATTTGTAGCGTAAATTTGTTCAAGTATGCCAACCGCTAGGGGCGCTGCGGTCGTAGCATCCTCTAGATGCTAGCGTAGAAGAAGAGGTCAGTCATTACCTTTGACCACTGTCCAGTGAAAGTGAAAGTGCTAGTGAAAGCGACGCAAAGAAAGCAAAAGGTAGTGAACAAGAAAGTTAGATACATTTTACTTTTACTTTTCATATAAGTGCATGATAAGTTCAACCATCCCATACACGTACGCCCGTCCTCCTGTCCTCCTTAGCCGCCAGCCTACACGAGCACCGTCGGTCTCCCTCTGCTTAGCGGCCAGCCTACACGAGCGTCGTCGTCGTCTCGTTTATTTAAAAAAAAAACAACATATAAACACATTATTTAGCATATTAAAGTATACTGTATATTGACCGGTTGACACGGATTAATCAGTTTTACATGTATTCTTATGGGGAAAATGTATCCAGCTAACGAGCATTCCAGCTAACGAGCTCAGCTCCTATATAAAACCACTGACCGACTCTGCTGGGGGTGATAAAGCTTTTAGACAACAGATTTGAGAATGCTGATTGGCAACATTTCTGTTGCTATGTATGAATCTTGTGTCAGCAGGTCAGTGATTGGCTGTTGCTTCTCTGACTAGCTGATTGGCTACATTTCTGTTGCTATGTATTAATCTTGTGTCAGCAAGTCGGTGATTGGTTGCTGCTTCTCTGACTGGCTGATATTTCTGTTGAAACCAGTAGACTGTGATCTCACTCTAACTAGGTTGCTATTTGACTGACCTTTTGTTGACCTTTCATTGATCCATCACTTGGCTAATTTTGAAGACCTACTACAAAATTTTTTAACGTTTTCATCATTCAAATACACAAATTTCCAATGTTTAAATGTGAGTTAGAGAATATTAAACCTCCATGAAAGTTCAGGAAAACCACTTTTTTCAGTTTGTCACATCTGAAGCTTTTGAACTAGTTGAATGAAAATGCCTGTTTTGAAATCTCTTAAGTAATTAATCTTCATTGTGTTTGCTTAAAAGTTCTAGCAGTGATAAATTGAGGGTGCTTTGTAAGTTGACACTTTTTGCAGCTTTTTAAAAAAGTGCATAGAAAACTGACTATAAATTAGCTGATGAGCTGAACTGTACCTGTAAAGTACAAAGTCCATGCAATGTAAAGAAAAATGAATGAATTTTTTATCTAAAATGGAGATTTAAGATTTCTGCAGCAACATATTTTTTGTTTGAGAAGGAAAATTAATGTTTCTAGTCTTTTGGAGACACAAATGCTGCTGCTCCAGATACTCAATCTTCTGTGGTAGAAGGGTGAGGTAGGACAGTTTCAGTTGTTGACAAGTTGTTGACTGTGAGCTTATAGACTTTAGTACAGCTGTTTACTCTCCTCTGGAAGTTTAGCATATTTCACACAAGACATAATGGGACATAGGAATATTGTGGACACACTAGAATAACAGACTATTCTGTCATATTTGTTATATTCTAGGAGACGATTATCCCAACCTACAATTGTAAATAATTTAATAGAAGTCTATAAAGAACATACAAACACAATTCATCTCTAGAATAAGAGATATTCTGTTTAATTGACCAAAAACTTTGGAAAAATAGTGTATATATGTGTACTAGTGCATCTTCACAAAATGTGAATATGATTTTTGTTCATAATTTATTTTAGACTCATTTTTGATTTATTATTTTCATTATTAAGTTTTTGCTTAATTTACTCAGATGTTTAAAACATCAAATTGACAATAATATTATAAGCACTAGTGCATCTCAAAAGAAATGTAAATATCATGAAAAATGTAATTTTTGTTCATAATTTAATTCAACAAGATAAGCTGTCATTTAATTTATATTCATTACATATAACACATTTATTTTTTTTATGTTGATACTATTTGAATAGGAATTTACTAAAATTTATATTCTAATAATTTAATCATTTATCATAATTTAAGATTCTGGGTTTCTGATTTTCAAAAGCTGAAAGTATGTGGCAGTTAATTTTTTTTGTTAATTCATGAACACACATGAACTTTCTCAGGATATTTTAATTGTTGAAGATGCACTTTTACATCATATTATGTAAATTTTTTAAATTTGAATAAATCAAAAACAATAATCAAAACAACAAACAAAATGACAAACAAATCAGAAATGAATATAATATATGAAATTCTTTTCTGAATTAAATTATTAACTTTCTCATGATATTCTAATTTTTGTGATGTTGCGCTGTGGAGCTACTAGTGATAAAATGATTCATTTTCTTCTTATAACAGTTTCATGTCATAAATGCTACATTTCTATAAGACCAGCATGAGGTTTATGACTTTTATTGTGTTGCTTCAGCGTATAGAAACTACAGATGCATCATTATTTCAGCATCTGTCATTGATGTAGGCTTGTGTGTGTGTGTGTGTGTGTGTGTGTGTGAAACGCCGGGGAACAGCAGTGCGATTCCTGTTGCCATGGCAATGTCCAGGACACATCGACGATGAAATCTGAACATAAGAGAGATTTATTTACTGCGTCCTGCTCATTTATTTTAGGGATGCAGCTTTTGACTGGTCGCTGCTCTCCTTTCTGTCAGATCTGTACCAGTGATGGGTCAATGGAAGTGGCACGAAGCCTCAGGGCTGGAAGGGTGACTCAGACATTCTTCAGGTCACCAGGTGGATGGTGTCCAAGTCAAGCTGGTTCAGTGTATTATTGGATTACGTGCTTATTAAGTTTGTAATAAAGACTTTATTATGGAGAATCAGTTATTTAGCATGGCTTATTCAATTTTCACACTCATGCACACACACATACACACTCAGAGATGAGATTTCACAGGCCTAAAAGCTGTGACACGGTTTTCCTAGCCTGGGAGGTGAGATGTATGTACAGCCAGTTTCAACATTTCACAGTCCACATGGCGCTAAGCTAGTTTACAAGTTCAACTCTGAATGAGACAACTTTCTCAATTACAGCTAATGCAGACAAAAACACACAACAGTAAAAGATATGAAGGTATGGACAAAGGAAAGATAAAGAGCCCGCATGTGTATGCATCACGTATTATTATTATTATTATTATTATTATTATTATTATTATTATTATTATTATTATTATTCATTCATTGTTTTTTTTTCTACATTATAAATAAACACTGAAGTCATCCAGACTATGAGTGAACACATAATGAATCATGTAGTAAACTTAAAAGTGTTAAACAAACCAAAACATGTTTTAGATTTTACTTCAAAGTAGACACACAACTGATGTCTCAAACACATTAAGAGGCAATAAATGCAAGTCATGAACTCTTGACAAGACACAGCTGTTAACTGAAAGCCATTCCAGGTGACTACCTCATAAAGCTGACTGAGAAAATGCCAAGAAAGCTGCATCTAAGCCAGAGGTGCCTACTGTGAAGAATGTAAAATATAAACATATTCTGGTTTGTTTACTTGTTTGTTTACTAAATAATTACAGATGTGTTTATTCATTTCTACATCACTATTCTTGTCTTAAATCTTTCCTTCTCTTTATACATCTGTATAATACTTTGTGTTTTTTGCTCATACTGTACATGTGATGCTTTTACTGTACTTACATTTCCCTCTAAGATAAATAAAGATCTATCTATCTATCTATCTATCTATCTATCTATCTATCTATCTATCTATCTATCTATCTATCTATCTATCTTGTAATTTTTTCTTTATACAGAACATTTTCACGTCTGGGACGTTGGTGGGTTTTCTCACATGAACTGCTCAGTTCAGGTCCTCCCACAACATTTTACTTGGCTTAAGGTCTGAAGTTTGACATGGCCATTCCAAAGCATTAAGTTTATTCTTTTGTAAAACATTCTCTGGTAGAACCACTTGTGTGCTTATGGTTGTTGTTTTACTGTGCTCTTGAGATTCAGTTCATAGGCAGATATCGACATTTTCCTTTAGAAATTGCTGGTATAATTCAGAATTCATTATGACATCAGTAAAGGCAAGCCGTCCTGGCCCAGATGCAGCAAAACAGGCCCAAGCCATGATACTACCACCACCATGTTTCACAGATGGGATAACCTTGGTAATGCTGTGATGCAATGTTTCCCGTTCTCCAGATACAACTCTTTTCATTTTCTTATATAATTCTTGGACACCTACAAAATATTTTTCCAAAAGCCATCTGGCTTGTCCATGTGATGTTCAGCAAACTGTATGAAGACAACAATGTACTATTAGACAGTAATGGTTGTCTCCTTGCAACCCTACTGTTCACTTCATTGGTGTTCAGTGTTCTACTGATCTTGGACTTATGAACATTAGCCAATGTGAGTGCGGCCTTTAGTTTCTTAGGTGTTATTCAAGGACCTTTTTTTGACGTCACAGACAATTACATGTCTGTCTTTTGGAGTGATCTTTATTGGTTGACTACTCCTGTGGAGGGTAACAATAGTCTAGAGTCCAAACTCTTTAGATATGGTTTTGCAACCGTTTCCAGCCTGATCAACATCAACAACTCTTTTTTTTTGTTCTCAGAAATCTCCATCGTTTGGTCCTTGCTACACTTCCACAAACATGTTGTGAAGATCAGACTGATAGATCCCTGTCCTTTAAATACAACATGACGCCCACTCACACCTGAGTCTTGTAACAGTAATTGAAAACACCTGAGTCTAATTTCACCTTCAAATTAACTGCTATAAGGGTTCACAAACAGTCACCTCTGCTATAACGTGACTGTCATCATAAACGTGTTAAAATGCAACATAAGCATATTTATTTCAGCATGTTATTTTTAAGTGTCCTCATTTCTAAATGTATAGAAAACATACATTTTTAAGACTTAACTTGTGCTTCCCCTTAGCTGCCTCCATTAACTCAGCTGCACAAATTTAACATTACATTAAAAATGCATGTTTTTAAACAATTTGAACTTTACAAGTTGTAATCTCGTAATGAAAAATAACTTCTATCAGTTGCCTGTTGCTTAAAAATTCATCACAACCCGAAGCAAGAATGTTCAAGAACACAACTCGCAACAATGTCACAAGCTAGAGAAAAGCTAAAGTTCATGTTAGCAAGCTAACATGGATGTTAACTTCTTAGTGTTAGTGTTAGCATTAGCATATAGCTGCCTTAACGTGACAAAATGCACATATATGAAATGAAAAGACTCACCCTGAGCCATCACACAAATGTCCTCAATACCACATTTGGATGCTACATTGTTGCATGAAAAGTGGACATTTTTCTTTTCCGTGCTGCCCCAGGAGGAATGACTGTTAAAAATGTATAAAATATGGGATGACATGGAAAAGTGTCCAGACTTCTGAAATGAAAGGGACATTTTCAGTTTAATAATAATTAAAATATTCAAAGTTTCTTATCTTGTGGGAACAGTTCTAGATTCATGTATTGTGTAGATCATGTTAGCTTATATGCATGTAGATTATATGTACAAATCAGACAACCAACTTATCACCTGGTAGGATAAATCCTGAGTCCTGAAAACCTGCCACAGTTTATAATTCCTGGGTTACCTTGTGTCTTCAAAAGATGTGTGTGTGTGTGTGTGTGTGTGTGTGTATGATGCTCACTTAACACTTGTTAGCTTCTGGTGGAGTTTAACACAGCAACCTAACAATGTAACAACTAGGTGAGCATGTAGTAGAAGTGGATAGTAAATAGCCACAGCCAGCACCATCTGTTGTCCAAAACAAACAAGCTACAGTGAAACCTTAGTTATTGTTTGCCTCGGTTGTCATCAACTTTTTTCGAGGATATATTGTCCCAGTTATTGTTCATTTGCCTGGTTTTTGTTGCTGTATCCACATGACTTCCTGCTAATTTTGTAAAAACACCCACATGTTTGTGACTCACCCACGCGTTCCTCATTCATTCTGGCTTTGTTTCTCATTGAATGAGCATCACCTTGAGCAGTCAAATAATAACACTTAAAACAAGCTAAAAAATGTCACACTAAAGCGACAGCACACAGCGCTACCAACAGAAAATGAGTGTGAAAACAAATAGCGGCCGAAAACCTCGTGAACAGGTGTACAAAACAAAGGCTGCGGCTGGACCACACCGGCACACTCTAAAACAGAGCGTAAACCTGTAAGAGTGATGTCTATTTATCCATTTCAGTAGATTTTTGTATTTTATTCTCATTGAATATGGGGATGTCCATACCTTTAATCAGTAGCCTTATATATACTACATATTACACATACTCACTATTCAGTCTGTTAGTGTGTTTTAGTGGATATTGCTTTGTATTTTGTTTATAAATAATGTTTCATGAATAAAGTATATAAATGGTGATATAGTGAGGTAGCAATTATGTCAGCACTGGTAGATCATGGAGCAGGTCATCAGAGTGTGATTTTAACACTCACCTGTTATAGTCCACCTGCACACACACACACACACACACACACACACACGACTGAGTAATATTACTCTACACATAAACCTAACCATAACCTTAACCTCAGCAAACCAAAATGTCAAACAAATATTGTGATGACCAGCTAAATATTCCCACTTCTTCAGACCTGTATTCCTGTCATTGTGAGGACATTTACAATTTTACACACACACACATCACATGAAGGTTTTTCTCTTCACCACTATGATCTCTGTCTTCTAAAAAGCTATGCAGGTGCGCTGAGTGACATTATGTCCAGCGGGATTTTAATTTAGTAGTATTGTAGAATATTTACTGGTCAAATATGGGCAAACAACATCCCTCACATGCACACACACACACATGCACACACACATACACACACAGACGTACATACAAACATTTGTGCACATAAACATGCATGAGTGAACAGAGGGACACACGCCCACACACCTGTGAGTGGTGTCCCCTAAGAGTTACACACACACACACACACACACACACACACACACACACACACTTTAGTAGCTCTACAAAGAGATAAACATACACCAGCTGTATATATATAGAAAACAACACCCACCAGCCCAACACGTACCCAAAGTCCCAGTGCCAGCCGTGCCCTGGGCACAACAAACAAGCCACAAGTTCAGGAGTAACAAAGTGATTACATCGTTTTCTGTGCCTCCATACAGTCTGTATAAATCAGGTACAAATACAGAAATATACTGTAATTAACAGAACTGGAGGACTCAGAATGACTGTTTGTACCTTTGTCCTTTATTATGATTGTCATTGTTACTGACAGTTTTCATTAAGCGGTGCGCAAACACCACAGACAGAACAGAGGAGAAAGAGAAAAGGTCATAATCAGGGCATCCGTCTTATATCATTCAACAGAACATTTATTTATATCTTCATAAAAAGTTCCTTCCACGGTTTAATTGAAGATGAAATTTTAATATATGTGTCGAGCTGAGGTTCATGATTAGAAATATGTCTGAAAAAGTGAATTCAGTCTTAATGTGTTTAGGCAGCTGTACAAAGAAAACGGTAACATAATAAGATACTGTCAGCTTGGCTGTGGCTGTAAAGCAGGAGACGGAAGACAGCATGAATCCAGAAACGTGACATTAATTGTAACCAAAACACACGTAAACACTGTGGCTGTAGCGATATGAGGCTGTTGGATGCGGACTGAAACACTGGGAAGGCTTTTTAAAGCAAATGTAACATGTGATTGACAACCAGGGCTGTGAACAGAGACGAGACTCAGGTGCTAACAATTAAACAAGATGTGACATGACATGGCAGAGCCAAATATTATAATTGTCCTTTGGTGTGACTGTCTCACAAATGATGATAATAATAATGTAATAATAATAATAATAATAATAATAATAATAATAATAAAAACAAACACTGATGAATACCGCAAGCAAGTTGTCTATTTCAGAACTTTTTTCAGACCACTGACAGTATTCAGTTTTATTAGTCCTTTAGTGTGACACCCCTAAATATTTTTTTTCATTAGGAGAACAGTGTTCTTATTAGATAAATGACATATTTAACAGTGAATATACCATTTCCCTCATGCTGTTTGATTTATTAAGATTATTTTTCCTTTATTGTCACACCATAGGACACATTTATGGTACAACTGAAAGAACTGACAAATTTAGTGACGTTTTTATTGTCTATTTCCTCAGAATTGTATTAGACACACCTACCTTGTTGTTCCACCTTGTAGATGTAAAGTCAGAGACAGCAGCTCAGCACAGTTTGTGTTGGTCCTCTAGTCCTTCATTGGTGGTCACAGGATGCTGTTGGCTGGTTGGCTCACTATTTTCCCTCCAGTAGTGAAAACATCAGTAGCTCTCCTGTGTCTGATTCAGTGTAGCACACACTAACACACCACCACCACATCAGTGTCACTGCAGTGCTGAGGATGATCCACCACCCAAATCATACGTTCTCTGTGGTCATCTATAGGTCGTTTGTAGAAATACAAAGTGCATCTATATAGTCAGTGGAGCGAAAAGGGACAATGAGTGTAAATACAAGGAGGTGGTTTTAATGTTATGGCTTGTCTGTGTATATCACATATACCATTTTTATATCATTGACATTTATGTATATTTTTGGAGCTCAAATTAAAACATGAAGATATATTAATTTAAGAGTCATACAGACACATATTAGTCATATATTAATTTCAGGTGTGCTTAATAATGGCTCATTAAAGACACTATTAGCACATTAGCATCCTAAGAAAGATTTTAGAGCTGAATTAAATATAAATACACTATGAGAAACTAGACCAGAAAGCTCTGGGTGGAAGCCAATTCATTACACCGAGTCGTCACACACCGCTACGAGATTTAAAAGCAAACGAGAGCGAGCGTGCACGCCATGAGGATTCACAAATATAGACGTTTGTAAACACCCCCGCACTGCTATCTCGGCTAATTGCGGCTCATTGTTGTGAGATGGGCTTTTTGCTGGACATATTGAGGGCCAGGAGCAAGATTTTTTTCACCCTGAGTGAAATTCCAGAACAATCTCTCAGGGCAGTGTGTGTGTACTGAGCTCAGATTTACAAATTACTAACACACAGATGGTCAGCAGAGTGCTAATGATCGCTAGATGCACAGTTTACACACGTATCTATAGATAAAATCAAGTCTGACCACAGATCTGAGCTCAGGTTTTATATAAACTAGTGCACCCAAATAACACTGTTTCTGTTTTACACTCTTACAGAACCTGTCCAAATGGTTCTGCGCTTTAAAGGTTTTAAAGACTTTGTGTTGAACATTCAAGACCACTTAAAATACAACCCCAGTTCCAAAAAAGTTGGGATTCTGTGCAAAATGTAAATAAATGTAAAAAAAGCAATGATTGGCAAATCTCAGAATAGATAGAATTCATCCCAAAAAAGTTGGGACAGGGCCATGCCTACCATTGTGTCATGTCCCCTCTTCTTTTAACAACAGTCTGTAAACGTCTGTGAAGTGAGGAGGCCAATTGTTGGAGTTTTGGGAGAGGAATGTTGTCTCATTCTTCTGTGATGAAGCTGCTCATCAGTTCTGGATCTTCTTTAAAGGATTTTTACATTTCATGATTCACCAAATGTGTTTAGGACAGCAGGCTGGCCAGATCAACACGCCGACTCTTCTTCCGCAAAGCCTTGCTGTTGTGATGGATGCAGTATGTGGTTTAACATTGTCTTTGCTGAATTATCCAAGGCTTTGCCTGAAAGAGATGGGAGCATATGTTGTTCTAAAACTTCTAAATGATGTTTTTGATGATATTATGTCCTGTAAATGGTGGGATATAAATTGTTCTATAATTTTAGACATAGTTTTTGGCAGACAGGTGAACCTCTGCCCATTTGTGCTTCTGAGAGACTTTGACTTTCTAAAATTCTGTTTTTGCAACCCATGTGACTTGCATGTAATTGCTCCTCCAGCTGTTTTTGTATTAGTATCACTTATTTACCAGACTTTTGTTGCCCAGTCCCAACAAGTTTGAGATTAAGTTCTAAATGAGATAATATTATTCCTAAAATGACAAAATGTCTCACTTTCAACATCTGATATGTGTTATATGTTCTATTGTGAATAAAATATGGGTGTATGAGATGTGCAAATTATTGTACCCTCAGGTCTGCACCTAGTTGGTCAGGGGTTCATCCTTCAACAAGATAATGACCCAAAACATCAGTCCAAGCTCTGCCAGAACTACCTCAGGAAAAAACAACAAGATGGTCAGCTTGAAAACATGGAGTGGCAGCACAGTCTCCAGACTTAAACCCCATCCAGCTGATTTGGGATGAAGTGAAAAGCAAATGCCATTGTATATCACAGCAATGCTTGAAGAAAATAATGCAAATTATAAGACTCGTTCCAGTGACTGGATCAGCCTTCATGAGAGTATTTAGTGAGCTGGGAAAATCTGTGTTTAGCTCCAGTGCACCAGTAGGCTGGAACTCACTGTAAGAAACTCTAAAGATCTGCTCACTGGAGTCACTTCATCATTTTAAACTCTTTATCTCTAACCACCTCCACTCAGCCTGTCGCTGTTTTACTTGATTTCTTATTTATTTTATTCAGGCCTGTTTTAGTTATTATTTTACTTTTATTTTAGCTACTTCTCTGTTTATTCTTATACTTTCAGTTATTACTGAAGACCTGTTTTTATTTTTATTTTATGTTTTATTATATTATTAATTTTATTCATTAACTATATTTTTGTGCTCTGTTTGCTTATTATTTTTTTAATATTTTACATGGTTTGCTTTAATGGATTTTTTTTAGATCAAATTACCATCATTTTTACATTTGTTTTTATCTGTAATTGTATCGTCTTAATAATTGTATCGTCTATTTTATCGTCTATTGTAATTGTATCGTCTGTAAAAATCGTCTTTTCATTTTATGTATTATCTCAGTTACATTGTAAATGAGGGACACCCCCAATGTAATTTAAATAAAGGTGATTGATTGATTGATTGATTGATTGATTGATTGATTGATTGATTGATTGAAAGCAACCTACAAGTGCCAACATTTGTGTGAACTTCTGCAGCAGATTTGTGAAGAACTGTCTGATGAATGTTTGATGTCTATTGTAGAAAGAATGTCACGAGTGTGTTCAGCTGTTATATCTGACAAAGGTGCTACTTTAATGAGTACAAAGTTGTCTGTAATATATGTATAACTGTAGGATACATTTACAGTTTAGACTCTTCTCTGCCTTATACATGATTTGTGCATTTACATGTTTCCACCAAATCCCCAAACTCATAAAGTCACCTTTAACCATTTCCTATTAATCAGCGGTGATAACACTGGTCCTGAAGGGCCACATTCCTGCAGATTTTGGTGATTTTTACTCAGTCACACCTGGTTCACCTCATCAGGTAATTACAGGGTTTCACTTTTTCTGTCAGAGCAGAAAAGTCACCAGACTGTGCTGAACTCTGGATTTCAGTTCCCCATGTCTGCTAGTGATGATGTGAAGCCCATATGAAGGCTTATAAATATCACATTTTACTTAAAGTCTCAGATAAATTTTTAATACAAAAACAATAGACAGACTGAAACAATAGTGTAAACACTACATGTTCTTTTAAGCTTTGAAAATGTGACCCATCATTATTCATTGTTGGCATAATCATATTTTTATTTATTTATATAAACTGTCATATGGCTTTTGTATTACATTTAAAATTAGTTTTTTCAAGTATTTTTTGTTTTAATATTGATACTGTTTGAATAGTAATTTACTCAAAACTCCCAATCAGTTTCTGGATTTCTGACTTTAGTGAGCTGTAAGCCAAACTGATCAACAGTAAAACAAAAAATACTTAAAATATGTCAATAAATGTACATTTTATTTCACAATATAAAAAAAATATAAATGATTTTTACAATATTCTAATTTTTAAGAAAAATATACAAAATGTAAAATGGTGTATTTATTTAGTGAATGATATGATAATGTCTGATATTCCTGGTATTCCAGTTTTCCCTGCATTGTGTTTTCACTGATTTAATGCTCCTCTCTGTCCTGCACTGCAGAGCGATGCGGTGACTGGCAGGATGAATTAAGCCGAATGCCGCTGGTCTCCACTGATGAACATCTGTTCACGAATTAACACACATACACACACAAATGCTGCTGTGTTAGTGTGTATCTGTATGTGTGTTTAACAGGTTTACTTCACATTGTGGGGACCACAAGCTGATACAACATCAGCCATTACATTTAATCTGTAGAGTAAGAGTTAGGGTTAAGGTTACGTTAAGGTTAAGGTTAGGTCAAGGTCAAGGTTATGGTTAGGTAAGGGTTAAGCTTATAGTTTGGTAAAGGTTAATGTTAGGATTCAGTTAAAGTTTGGGTTAGGGTTAAGGTTAGGATTAGCTAAAGTTTAAGGTTATAGTTAGGTAGGAGTTAAAGTTTGGGTTAGGTAAAGTGTAAGGTTGTAGTTAAGTAAAGGTTACTGTTGTAGTTAGGTAAGGGTTAAGGTTAAGGTAAGGACTGACTAAAAGTTACGATTTAGAGAGAAGCTAGTGGCAATTATGGGAAGTTAACAATTGTGTATGTTTCCAAAAATGAATGGCTGTCTATGTAATGTCCCCATAATTCACAGAAACAAACATTGTGTGTATGTCAGTGCATGTACAAATGTGTGTGCATGTGAAACATATGCACATAACTGTATATACAGCACACACACACACACACACACACACACACACACACACACACATTAAAACCTGTCCATAGCTCCACCACAAGCACTGGCATGATCACACACACACACACACACACACACACACACACACACACACACACACACACACACACACACACACACACACACACACACACCTGCATACATAACAGCAATTATTACCCCCCTACTCAAGCCTTACACACATATATACCCACTTCTCTCTCTCTCTGTCTCTCTCTGTCTCTCTCTCTCTCTCTCTCTCTCTCTCATCCTCCCCTGTGAGCTCTATAGACTCTTTATCTCTCTCTGAGTCCATGTGTTGTGATTTATTTATTCTCTCTCACAGGCTGACTTCTTAATGCAGATACAGCAGAGAAGGAGGAGCCACAGTGTTCCTCCTGGTGAGGTTTTGGCCAGCCGATCGACATTTTTGGCAGAGATTGGTTTGTACAGTCTGAGAGAGCAAGAGAGAGAGAGAGAGAGAGAGAGAGAGAGAGGTGGCAGAGATGGGGAGGGACACCTTGCTATGATCCGTTATCCCATAATGAGCCATTTAAAGGCCAAGGACGGGACCAGCTCATAAGTGGGCCACGTTTCTGGCCTTGGACTTGCCAGAGTGGTCGGTGGAAACAGCAATCGGAGCTAATCTGAGAGAGGTGTGATGTACGTGATGTACATGTATACACTGTAAAGCCACTTGGAAAGCATTAGGAATCATGTCAGCTCACTTATAAATGCACAGGAGACATCTGTAGCATGTTATTCCCTTTGTATGTGAAAATACAGAGCAAATTAACTCTAAAGTCTACTTCCCAACAGCCGAGGAAATAAAGCTCTCCCTCAGGACTCGTCGAGCTCGCTGATCAATTGAAAACACAACCTTAAGCTGTTCTACAAATGCAAGTCACAGAGGCATTGCAACAAATGACTGCTGGCGTCTATCTTTAAAATAGTCGTTTTGCTCTTGGCCGACTGGCCGCTGGATGGGTCCTGGTGAGTTAACGTTAATGCTAAGTTGAAACGTTTGTGGACACCCTTTCTAATGCTACTTCTGATGCAAACCCACAGCTTGCCTTGTCCCTGTAGAGAAGTACTGCCAATAGAATAGAACTAAACATGAACCTACTGGCACCAGGACTAATGCCAAGCATGGGCTGGAGTCCCCCAGCATTGAGCTGTAGACCCTGGATCAGAGCTCAGCTTTCACTAGAAGCCCAGATAACCAAAAAGTAGATCTCTTATTGTGGACACATATTGAGGAGAACCAGTTTACAGTGATGCTGGACTAGTTGGATGGAAGGACACAATCAGAGGACTCATGAACGAGCCTGAAGACCCAAACAGAAGACAGGATCGTAACGAACTTAAATAAATTATAATAATGTGGCCAGATTAGTTGGTCAGATATTTGTTTTCATTAAGATATATTTAATGTAGTATAAGTATATATAAATATATAAAGTAAAAAAGACTGTACTTGCAGTACAATTTTAAACCTCGCCCACAACCGTTTTATTGAATGGGAGCTACAACTAACTTTTTTAGTCAAGTCGTATTAATTTCACAAGCTGTACCTACTAATTAACCCCCAGGATTTTTCTTTATGATAAATGTGTAGAAGTTATTTGGGGATTTAATGGGGTTGATAGTGTCATGAAGTGATTGACAGTTGTGTACCAGCATTCTCCCTATGATTTATCACAGCAGCTAACACTAATAGTGCAGCTCAGCTAATTTTACATTCGCCCCAACAGAGGGGGAGGAGTTTGAGTGTTAGGGCTGCCTTGACGTCTGTCTCTACTGCTCTGGTTGCAATTTGCATCAAATGCGCAAGTGCAAACAATATGGCGGCTGCTATTTTGGCCATTTATTGGCTTCAAAACATCGTAATGGCATTAAATGGAAGCATGCTGTGCAGTTCTTATATACAGTCTGATTATGACAATGACCCAAGTGATGGTTCTTCAAGAGTTTTTTTAGTAAAGAAAATGGTTCTATATAGCACCATGAACACTCAAAGAACCCAAAGTGTTCTTTCTGTGGTGAAAGGGATCTTCTGATTGATGAGGAAAGTGCTGTATGTGGTTCTATAGCACCAAAAAGGGTTCTTCTATTATTGCAAGCTTGACATCATAACAATAGCAGAATCCGGATTGGGCTATATAGATCCATTTTCAGAAAGGTTCTGTATAGAACCATCCACAACACATTCCTCATAAATCTGAAGAACCCTTTCACCATGGAAAGGACCCTATGGGTTCTTCGAGTGTTCATGGTTCTATATAGAACCATTTTCTTTGTTAAAAAACATTTTCTAAGAGTGTAGGATGTCACATAGCTTCATGAACAGTAACGTTGCTGAAGAGTAATGTTGCTCTGTGGATTCCAGGCTGGTCAACGACTACAGAATGGACTACGGTGAGATTCATCCATCCCGGCCTCAGTCATTTCACTGTGGAAGAGAGAGAGAGAGAGAGAGAGAGAGAGAAAGACTGTTTACACATTGTCGTGTTGGACTTTTCTACATCAGCTTCAGCAGTAATGAGATGTGTCTGCACCACAGCTGGCAGAGTGAAGGAACGAGGGATGAAAGAGAGATAGCGAGAGAGTAAGAGAGAAAGAGAGAGAGATAGAGAGAGAGAGAGAGATGGAGGGTAGAGGGCAGTGATCTGGACGCGATGCCGTCTGACAGGTCCAGCTGGGATTCCGGCCGCCCCAAAAGCCCCAAAAACCGGGCAATATGGCGCCCAATTACTGATGCCCATGTGACCAGCGCATGGCATCAGCCCCCCTAAGCCCCCCCTCACCCCCCCAACACACACACCATCTGTGCCGACCAGCAACAACCCCGCTGCACTCGCATGCACTCGCTGCATAAACACACTCCGCCGCTACCAGGCTATGTCCTTGTTGAGGAAACACACACATTTAACCCCCTGCAACTCTAAGCAACGATTCCTCTCCAAAACTCATGTATCTATCTATCTATCTATCTATCTATCTATCTATCTATCTATCTATCTATCTATCTATCTATCTATCTATCTATCTATTTATTTGTATATACCATTTGAAGAGACCAGCTGCCACTGTCATGAACATTTCATGATGAATTATTAATAAAACATTGTTACAATAACACAGCTTTGTCCTATAGAGTCACCGTTTTTGATACTGATGTTGTGCTGCATGACTTTAGTGGTGCAGAACTGCTCAGGGTAGTGACTGAAGCCTTAAGGTCACCGACTGAATTCTTAGTCTTAGTGGTTAGAGAACAATAAGCCGTGCTGTGTATCACACTTGGCTCCATGGGTCACCGCAACATTGGAATAGTGAACGGTCAGCACGTTCGGCCTGACCACTGGGTGACCGTGAGCCATCTGCATGCAATATAAAACTGGTGCACATTCATACTCATGCGTGCGCGCGCACACACACACACACACACACATTTAAGGCAATACTAATCAGTACTGTGCATTACACTGTGCTATAAGTTGACCACAACAATATTAGTTCAGATTGGCTGATGGACATTCTGTAGCTTTGCAGTGTTTGTGTTATGTACAGCATGAGTGTAATGTTAACGGATGATTAACGTAGATAACATGTTTAGACACATTATATACATAAGATGTATAAAAATTAGGGTTGTCAAAACGATAAAAAATTTAAATCGCAATTAATGTCAGTATGTTATAGTTAATCACGATTAACTGCAAGCAATTCCACCACCTGCCACTAGGAGTCACTAGTGAGACTAAGTACAGAGATCACTGCTGACACTGCAGAGAAGAAGAGGTGGTGCAGCACTTGGTAAACAAACGTGTCTCACTCATTTTCTAAACATTTTGAAATGAAGGAAGAAACAAAGCTCTTTGGACAAAATTTTACTGAAACGCTCAGCAAGTGAAAGTGAGGAAAGTATGATCATTAATGTAAATACACTTAATAAACCAGTTTATTTCTTTACATTCTCTTTAATTATGCATTATTATTGTTTTACATTATTTGTTATTTGTGTAGTACATTTGTCTTATTTAAAAACACTTGGTGTATATCAATTTGGGGTTTTTGAGTTGCTGTAACAGATTAATAGCATTTCAATTTATTTTAATGTTGAAATGTAATTTAATATACAAGTAAATTGAGTTACGAGCTCTATCTCAGAATGAATTAAACTCGTAAGTCAAGGTTCCACTGTATAGTGAAAAATGTTTTATTTTTATAATTTATAATTTTATTAAATTATATTTAAATTAAAGTTTAAAGTTATAATTTTAAAAAGGCAAACACACAAGCCTTGTGTCATCATTCGCGCAGCACTTGAAGTGGAAAGTATAAAGTAGCCTCAAGTCGAGTCTCAACATGAACTATGGATGACTTGCAAGGCCAAATAGAATAGAAGCATTTACAGCACTATTTTTTTTATTGCGTTAAATTGAGACAGCATTAATGCGTTATCGTGTTAACTTCGACAGCTCTAATAAAAATATGTGTACTGTATATACACAATGATATCACAATATTATGGCCATCCCTGCTTTTGAAATAATTTGAACCAGGATGTCAAAGATGCCATATGACAGGGTTCGATGCATCTATAAATAGGTGAGCACACTAGTCAGTTGTAGCAATATATATATATATATATATATATATATATATATATGTGTGTATGTGTGTGTGTGTGTGTGTGGTATTAATGTTATGGCTGATCAGTATTTAATATATAGTGACGACTGAGCTGGAGCATCTCTGAAACAACAGGGCTTGTGAAGTGATCCCAGTCACCTACTGACAGTGGTCAGATCTAAATCTGATCATCTGTGGGATGTGCTGGAGGAAGTCAAACCCGCATCAGCTCCACCTCACAACATACAGGACTTGAAGGATCTGCTAAAGTCTTGGTGCCAGATACCACAGGACACCTTCAAAGGTCTTGTAGAGTCCAAAACTTGGTGGGTTGGAGCTATTTTGTTGGCACCAGGAGGACTGACAGCATGTTAATGATATTAGTGAATTGATGATGAAATGTTGAGGCTGGTCAGTGGAGGAGCTTTTCTTACATTTCTTACAATAACATAAAATGTATTTAAATACAAAAATGTATGGTTTTTTAAATTCTAGTGTTACAGCTTTATGATGGGGTAAATCCACTATATGTGTATACATATTAATATTTGCTCAAACCCTTTACAGTCAACACGCATTGCATTTTAAATCCTTAAGATTTGTTCAGTAGCTGCTAAAAACATTAGATTTTAAGGGTTAAAGACATTTTGCTTGAATGAGTAGAAGCGTTGCTTTTCCTTTTCGCTGCAGCGAACAGATGTTGTGGAATTTTGATGGGTTTTGCCAGCCCTGTGCCAACCTCCATGACTGGCACTGCCAGGGTGTGGCTGGCATACAGACCGGGGGATGGTGGTGCATGAATAAAAGCACAAAGAGTGAAGAGAGGCCTGCTGCAGTGTATGTGCTGTGTACATTTGTGTAAATAACCTACTGCCAAGATTCCTTTATAGCTAAAGTCTGTTATCTGGCTTAGGACGTATTATATAAAGAAGAGACAGTGGGATTACGAGACCCCCATATGGACGCTTCTATTTAAAAGGGTTAAAGATCAATGTCCCGGATGCTCATGGTGGCCTAAAATGAGGCCTTTTAATATTTCAAATAGTCTAAATATTTAACGTCCATTCCAGGGTGGACACTTCATGCTTCACAGGAAATGCCAAGCACTCGGACAGGTCTGTAAAAATAGAGCAATTAGTCCTTCCTGGGATTACAGCAGAAATCTTAATCCAAACTCGCCATTTCGGAAATTAATTTGATTACAGATGGAGATGCAGCCGGGCTTAATCTAATTTGACTGCATGCCATTGGCAAACTGACCCTTTGACGCAACCTTGCTGCTTCGGCCGTCCCAGCGGTGTGACCAATCACCTTAAATACCCCAGATTTAAACACGATAATCTAATCCAAACAAATAATCTGCGCAGTCTTTATATCTTTATCTGCATCCATTTCATTGATAGGATTCCATTAAGCCATCAGTGGCTTTTGCAAACAATTAACACTCCTATTTATTTATGGATTTTATACTCTAATTAATTAGAATCACTGGATTAATTTACTAAATGAATTTTAAAATTGTCCTACAAATAATTAATAATCTGGTCTTGTTAATAATGGTGTTAGTACTGGAAAATAGTCATTGCTGTTCTGTATTCATATGTGTAATATCACTGGATACTAAAACACATGTAAGTCACTAGGAATTATTATTATTGTACATATTTATCTAATTAATTTACTTAAATATATTCGTTATTGATGTGCAGTGTCATACAGGAGTTAACAGTGGAAAAATGTGTGGCTGGTTTTAATATAAATGTAGCTTTTAGTGAACAAAAAGTGGTTTTAAAGAGGTGAAAATGGGGAAATTGTGAGTTTAACGTTAAGCCGTTTGCCCTATGCCCCGCGCCCGGCATTTTTATGTCCGTGAACCATCCCCTGGGTTCTGGATGCCCCAAACGCAGCAGTCTTTCAGCTATTCCAGCACGGCGGAGCCTTGCTCCCGCATGAAACATGAAGCGTAATGAACAGATGCTGCTGAATTAGGAAAGAAACACCGGCTCCACCCAGCAGTGTAAGCTTGGCCAGGCCGGAGTTCTCTGCCTGGCGTCTGGCACCACGGGCGGGCGCAGCTGGCACTGCCCAAGCCGGGGCTGCCCCCGCTGGCCGCCGCTAGGGTGTTTAGCGCTTTGGCACGAGACAAGCTCCTGAAGAGGTGAGCTGAAGCTCTTGGTCTTTGGAGGACCAAAGATTTTGGCACTGAAGCCCAAGGAGGGCCTCTATGGTTTCATGCCAAAAACGTCCATCCTCTATGGACAGATCAAATTTTCTGCAGGTTAAGGTCAGGTTAAGGTCAGTTTTGGGCTGCATTCCCTTCTAGTCATCCATTCATCTTATTGTAGAAAAGTGCAGACCTATGTGATATTATTAATCCTACATTTTACTTAATAAAGTGTAAAAGCCTAAATAATAAACCTGTGGTCTTCCAGAAGCCTCTCCTCCAGGTTCTGTGCCAAAGACTCTGCCCTCCCCGGACACCACTTCATCTCACCTCTACAGTGGGGGGGCTTTAAGGAGGAAGGCCCCCCCACTTCATTTCCCATTTGGCCTTTTTACCCTCCGGGTCTTGAACATTTAATATCCGCCATCACTGGAGGAATCGTTGGAAGGTGGGGTCGTTCTGCCCCACTGAACGAACAGTGCGCCAGTGCTGGGACAAGTCGAACGGAGCTCCAAATTGAAGGCACAGTCAGATGATTTAGATGTCAACAGTGGACCGGGCCAGCAAATTGAAGTGATTTGCTTGGTCTTTCGCTGAGCCGGGGGAAAGGGTCCAGTCCAGCAGAAAACACCGGCCAGACGCCCGTAATGACTTCAGTTGTTTAGGATAATAAAGACAAGCCATTTGTGATAATCAATGAATATTAAATGGCAATAATCAAATTCAAAATATCTGGTGCTAAGCTATGAATAGGCATTTTACTACTTATTAATTTATGGTCTTGATAGACTGATTTTACTGATTTGTGTACAGTCAGACATGCAACAGCTGAGATTAAAAAGGAAGGTATAATCTATTGTTATACTCAATGAACATTAAATTATGATCATTTTTAAAACCAAGTAATGTCTGTAGGTATTGGAATGATCAGATTACCTAATAGATATCATTATAATATCAGATTACATATTATATCAGATTACATATTATTATAATATCAGATTACATATTATAATAGATTACATATTACATATATCAGATTACATATTATAATATCAGATTACATATTATAATAGATTACATATTACATATATCAGATTACATATTAAATATTATAATATCAGATTACATATTAAATATTTTAATATCAGATTACATATTATATCAGATTACATATTATTATAATATCAGATTACATATTATAATAGATTACATATTACATATATCAGATTACATATTACATATTATAATATCAGATTACATATTAAATATTTTAATACCAGATTACAAATTACTTAATATAATATCAGATTACAAATTGCATAATATAATACCAGATTACAAATTACTTAATATAATATCAGATTACATTATTGATACAATCATATATTTTACTGATGCATGTATGAGATGTAGTTTCAGTTATTTGGGATAATAAAGATGGAAAATCAATAAATATTAAATGACAGTAATCACATGTATAAAATCTGGTGTAAAGCTAAATAGAATTTCATTAGTTCTTAATTTACAGTATTGATACATATTTAACACCAAGTACTCAGAGCATCAGAGAAAAATAGAGAATAAAAAAAAACAGGAAACATCCACAATCAAATGAAATGACGTGTTGATGTAAAGAAGCAGGAAGTTTCTCCACAGTGTTCAGGTCCTTATAGCAGAGTGTCCGTATATCTCTCTCTCTCACACACACACACACACACACACACACACACACACACACACACACACACACACAGCACATCTCTCTCTCTCTCAGACACACACACACCTCTCTCTCTCTCTATCACACGCACACACACACACACACACACACACACACACACACACACACACAGCACGTCTAACACACTTCAACATCTCTCTCTCTCTCACACACACACACACACACACTCATACACAGCACATTTAACACACAAATAGCACAACATCTAAAACACTTCAACAATCTCTCTCTCTCTCTCTCACACACACACACACACACACAACACGTCTAACACACTTCCTCTCTCTCTTTCTCTCACACACACACAACACAACGTCTAACACACTTCATCTCTCTCTCTCTTTCTCTCTCT